>CAKAOI010029680.1:17378-47410 GCA_916701655.1 Sebastiscus albofasciatus | reverse complement strand
ATTTTTATTATTATTATTATTATTATTATTATTATGATGATGATGTTGTTGTTGTATTGTTCAGTGTATGGATTATTATTATCATTATTATTATTATTATTATTATGATGATGTTGTTGTTGTATTGTTCAGTGTATGGATCATTATTATTATTATTATGTTGTTGTATTGTTGAGTGTATGGATTTTTATTATTATTATTATGCTGTAGTATTGTTGAGTGTATGGATTATTATTATTTCTAGTATGTTGTTGTATTGTTGAGTGTATGGAGGATTATTATTATTATTATTATTATTATTATGTTGTATTGTTGTAGTGTATGGATTATTATTATGTTGTTGTTGTATATTGTTGAGTGTATGGAGGATTATTATTACTATGTTGTTGTTGTATATTGTTGAGTGTATTATGGATTATTATTACTATATTGTTGTATTATTGAGTGTATTATGGATTATTATTATTATCATTACTATGTTATTGTTGTGTTATTGAGTGTAATGAGGATTATTATTATTATTGCTATGTTATTGTTGTGTTATTGAGTGTATGGAGGATTATTATTATTATTACTATGTTATTGTTGTATTATTGAGTGTATGGAGGATTATTATTATTATTACTATGTTATTGTTGTGTTATTGAGTGTATGGAGGATTATTATTATTATTATTACTATGTTATTGTTGTATTATTGAGTGTATGGAGGATTATTATTATTATTGCTATGTTATTGTTGTATTATTGAGTGTATGGAGGATTATTATGATTATTCAGAGAGCAGGAGGCGTGTCCGGAGCTCTCTGCGTCTACTGGAAGAAACCTCAGTCACGTGACCTCAAACGTCAACAGCGTAATGGCAGCCTCCTTCTGTTTAGTACATCAACACAAGGTACCGAGCTGCTGAACGAGCGCTTCGTTTCTTAACCCAAAGAGTCACATCTCCAAGAAGAAAACAGCGGGTGTGTATTCAGCGTTTCACTGGCTGCATGTGGGGGCACTTTACCGTGAGCTAGGGCCGGTGAGAGGAGCTACCGTCTCCGGTGTTTCACACCGAGCACGGAGGATGTTGACTGTTTTCACATGAGAGACTCGGTCGGTCACAACACGCCTCTGTGTCTCTCTGTTATACTCTGTTATATAAAAGATAATGAACAGCGTTAACTTTACTAATATCTTACCAGCGTGCTACCACAACCACTACTAACATCCACTGTGACTCACTGGATGAGTTAGTTACTGTGTGTTGTGGCTGGCCTGGTGATCACAGTGATGTCAGTGTGACAACAACATCACTTCAACACGAGTCTCTCTGTGGTTACATCACAATACCAGAAGCAGCTGTGTAGTTTTATTTTAGCTACTCAGCTAGTTTGTATATGTATGGAGTCACAGGAGTGCCATAAAAAGAGATAAATAAAAGAATAAATAAGTAAATAAAAAATGTGGAATTGTAAAGACAAATAAATGAAAGAATAAATAAGTACATTTAAAAATGTGGAATTATAAAGACAAATAAATAAAAGAATAAATCTGTAAAATAAGAAGAAAACAAATGTGGACATATAAAGAGGAATAAATAAGTACATTTAAAAGTGTGGAATTATAAAGACAAATAAATGAAAGAATAAATAAGTAAAACAAAAATGTGAAAATATAAAGAGAAATAAATAAAAGAATAAATAAGTAAATTGAAAATGTGGAAATATAAAGACATATAAATGAAAGAATAAATAAGTACATTTAAAAATGTGGAATTATAAAGACAAATAAATAAAAGAATAAATCTGTAAAATAAGAAGAAAACAAATGTGGACATATAAAGAGGAATAAATAAGTACATTTAAAAGTGTGGAATTATAAAGACAAATAAATGAAAGAATAAATAAGTAAAACAAAAATGTGAAAATATAAAGAGAAATAAATAAAAGAATAAATAAGTAAATTGAAAATGTGGAAATATAAAGACATATAAATGAAAGAATAAATAAGTACATTTAAAAATGTGGAATTATAAAGACAAATAAATAAAAGAATAAATCTGTAAAATAAGAAGAAAACAAATGTGGACATATAAAGAGGAATAAATAAGTACATTTAAAAGTGTGGAATTATAAAGACAAATAAATGAAAGAATAAATAAGTAAAACAAAAATGTGAAAATATAAAGAGAAATAAATAAAAGAATAAATAAGTAAATTGAAAATGTGGAAATATAAAGACATATAAATGAAAGAATAAATAAGTACATTTAAAAATGTGGAATTATAAAGACAAATAAATAAAAGAATAAATCTGTAAAATAAGAAGAAAACAAATGTGGACATATAAAGAGGAATAAATAAGTACATTTAAAAGTGTGGAATTATAAAGACAAATAAATGAAAGAATAAATAAGTAAAACAAAAATGTGAAAATATAAAGAGAAATAAATAAAAGAATAAATAAGTAAATTGAAAATGTGGAAATATAAAGACATATAAATGAAAGAATAAATAAGTACATTTAAAAATGTGGAATTATAAAGACAAATAAATAAAAGAATAAATCTGTAAAATAAGAAGAAAACAAATGTGGACATATAAAGAGGAATAAATAAGTACATTTAAAAGTGTGGAATTATAAAGACAAATGAATAAAATAATAAATCTGTAAAATAATAAGAAAACAAATGTGGAAATATAAAGAGGAATAAATAAGTACATTTAATAGTGTGGAATTATAAAGACAAATAAATGAAAGAATAAATAAGTACATTAAAAATGTGTAAATATAAAGACAAATAAATGAAAGAATAATATTTATTTTTTCATGTAAATCACTCATTTCTTTCTGTGTAGTTTTTAATTTTTTAAAATGTATTTATTTTTATATAATTTAATTAAATTTTTTTAATCCTTCCGAATCACTTCAAGTATACAAACTAACCAGTGCTACAAACTTTTTTTACACCAAGTTATACTGCTCTACAGTGAATGTGAATAGTGGTAGTGAATTCACCACTACACAGTGTCTTAGTGCCGACAGCAACCAATTAGTCTTTTCTTTTAATATTTAACTTCTGTGATAGTTACTCAATCAACATGTTACATCAGGTTAAAGATCTAGGTGTGGACTGTGACTTTGAGCTCCACGTTAATAGTATACAGGCTCCAGTGAGTCACTGTCCTGTTCCAGTCACCTGAAATCAACATGACTTCCCAACCGTCAGGTAATCTATGGATGATTAGGATTGGTTTGAATAACAACAGACGAGTGGACGTCTCCGTTGAAAATTAATTTTTCAAGATGGAACAGATTTTTTTTACATTATAAATGCCGAGGTGTTTGTCTGCACTTTGTAAATCCCTGCAGCTTTTATCTTGACATTCACCTCATCATACATATTTAGGGCATTGTAGCTCTGATTTGAAAATGTGTGGTATCAAGAAATACAACTTAACTTAGATGTCTTTGATTAGTGTGTCATGTTCTTTCTCTATTCAGGCACCGCCATGTCTCCAAAGATCACAGGAGAGCTGCTCAGGCAGCTTCGCCAGGCAATGAGGAATTGTAAATACTTCTCTGAGCCCATACAGGCTTACATCGTCCCTTCTGGAGATGCACATCAGGTAAGTGACATCACACACATAACATACATTATACTATAACTACATTTATACTAGGGCTGCCAATTGATTAATCGTAAATTAAATTAATTGCACATTTTTTATCGGTTAAAAATGTACCTTAAAGGGAGATTTGGCAAGTATTTAATACTCTTATCAGCATCGGAGTGGGCAAATATGCTGCTTTATTCAAATGTATGTATATATTTATTATTGGAAATTATTGAACAACACAAAACAATGACAAATATTGTCCAGAAACCCTCACAGGTACTGCATTTGGCATTAAAAAATATCATAACATGGCAAACTGCAGCCCACCAGGCAACAACAGCTGTCAGTGTGTCAGTGTGCTGACTTGACTATGACTTGTCCCAAACTGCATGTGCTTATCATAAAGTGGGTATGTCTGTAAAGGGGAGACTTGTGGGTACCCATAGAACCCATTTACATTCACATATCTTGAGGTCAGAGGTCAAGGGACCCTTTTGAAAATGGCCATGACAGTTTTTCCTCACCAAAAGTTAGCGTAAGTTTGAAGTGTAATTTAGCCTCCTTCTCAACAAGCCAGTTTGACATAACTGGTACCAATGGATTCCTTAGGTTTTCATTTTATATGATACCAGTATCTTCACTAGCTATAAAACTGAGACCGCTACAACCTAACAACCGCAAGTTGCGTTAATGCATTAAAGAAATTAGTACCGTTAAAACAAATTTGCTTTAACGCGTTATTACCGTATTGACTTTGACTAATTTATACATGTTTACATGACTTAAGTCACACCCAAACATAAACCAAGACGCACAAGCTTACAGTCGTGCAGCTGCTATTTTACTTTGTTTGTCCTGACTCGCTTCTGATCGTCTCGTCTGACCTTCGCAATTAATTGTAGGCCTTTGCCTGCTGCTCCTCCCTTTTCCCCTCTCCATGCACACGACGTGATCTGAGAAGAGCAGCAAAGGTGGCATTTAAAATGTCTGACCGGTTGATGGCCACTTCACACTGGTAATGAAGCTGATCTCTCTCTCTCTCTGTGTCTTTCTCTCTCTGCCCCCATGTCTTTCAGAGTGAATACATTGCACCGTGTGACTGCAGACGTGAATTTATCTGTGGATTTAATGGCTCTGCAGGTATGTTTTGCTTGTGTGTGATTTGCATTGTACATGCGGGTTAAAACAATCATTCCGAGTTCAAATCCTAGATCTAATTTCCACTGCGGAAAAACCCAAGACAATGTGATAAATGAACTAGCAAGGATATCCAACTTTTTTCCTGTTGATCTATTCAGGGTAAACCACCCAGATCCTAATGCATCGTCTCATGTTCAATTTTGTTAGTGCAGCAGATGAAGCATTACTTTTTTATGACATTAGCGGAGGTGTACTTTCAAGCAAGGTGGCCTACTTTGGAATAAATCACTGTGGGAAATCAGCACCGTTTGAAAGAGCAAAGGAGAGCTCATTCATTCACAGATTGTTTGTTTGCTGCTGTAATTTCAGAGGCATATGCTGTGCATTTTGCTTCTCAAACCTGACCGAACAGCTTTGACCAACCCGGCATCTTACTGTACAAGCACAACTAACTGACACATAAGGCGAGCAACAGATAGTAATTGACAAGTAATTGTCATAGAATATTATAATGTATCACCATTTCAGTGTCAGTTTTCTTGTATTCATTGAAATGTATCCATTGTACAAACCAGATCCAACAAAACATCTGGGATTGAAAAGGCCAAATGAATGTGCTTTGTGTGTTGTGATGTGTAGGTACAGCCATCGTCACAGAGCAGCACGCTGCGATGTGGACTGATGGGCGATATTTCCTCCAGGCCAGTCAGCAGATGGACAACAACTGGACCCTTATGAAGATGGGTAATGTCCTACTTGATGTTTCTGTCGCATATGTTGAAAGTAAAAACGGCCCCTTAGTAATGTTATGTAAGCTATAAAGTTGTGGTTATTTTTGAGCAACTTCACATATTTTTAAAGTGTAAGATTTGCAGTACAGATTCTATAATCCAGTCAGTCTTTATACACAAACGCCTAGTATCCTTAGCATCAAACCGTTATCAAAGCACTGATAATAAGGCATGTACCACAACCAGACTGTAAGTCGGGATGTCCTATTGTCCTATTTATGTCTGCACTGGCTTTTTAAGACACAAATAAATCTTCAGAGATACTGTATGTTAAACACTGGTATGAGTCAGGCATATTTTATGTCTCTGTCTTTGTTTGTTGTGATCAGTTTGTTTCGTTTATATCCATATCTAGGGCTGAAGGAGACACCCTCTCAGGAGGACTGGCTGATCAGCGTTCTGCCAGAGAACTCCAAAGTGGGAGTGGATCCTTGGATCATCGCTGCTGGTATGTGGCCGCAGTGGATCAACATCACTACACAATGACAATCAGAGCAGCATCCTAGCTGACATTGTGTGAAGGCGGGGTACACCCTGGACAGGTCACCAGACTATCACAGGGCTGACACATAGAGACAGACAACCATTCATGCTCACATTCACACCTTATTTTACTTTTGATACTTTAAGTATATTTTGATGCTAATACTTTTGTACTTTTACTTAAGTAAGACTTTGAACGAAGGACTTTTGCTTGTAACAAAGTATTTTTACACTGTAGTATTGCTACTTTTACTTAAAGTAAAGCATCCTTGTACTTCTTCCACCACTGGTGTACAATGTGGTTCCAGTATTTCCACCTAGTCTGATTACAGAGAGAATAATCTGCTCACATTGCACTCACTTTATTATATTGTAGTGTTGTCAGTTGTGAATCAGAAAATGTTCCCATATACTCAGAACATTCCCCTGGGTAATCTCATTGTCATCTATAACATCTCTCCCCATTCATTGTCTATGGAGCAGCTCCAGACTTTATACCCTATGACATCACAAGTTTGAGTTTTAGCACTCTAGTTTTTGTATTTGGGAGAGAGTTGTTCATGTTAACTAATATTTTTTGGACTGTCTTATACCATAGGAATAACATGTATGAATTTTGATAAATGAACACATTAACACTTGTGATGTGATGTTTCAGATCAGTGGAAGAACATGTCCAGGGCGCTGACCGGTGCAGGCCACTCTCTGGTGGCAGTGCAGGATAACCTGATCGATGCGGTCTGGATGGACCGCCCAGAAAGACCCAGCACACAGCTCCGCGCCCTGGGCTTAGAGTACACCGGTCAGTGCAAAACACCATTTAACACCATTATTACAACATATATTTTACAGTAGCTAACTAGGGTTTTGTGTCAGAGAGACAGAGATATTAAAATCATGAAATACGTAGATGACATTATTTTTTTCTTATTCAATTACTGTTTTATTTTATTGTGAGCAGAAGTATGTTGCCCTTAATTCGGATTATGTTTAACACTTTTATCTTTCTGATCTTTTGTTTCCATGCCAGACAAAATGCAGTTCACTGTAACTGGATATACAGGTTTTTGAGGGAACATGTTGATAAGCATTGCTATCTTCCTATAGGTATGTCCTGGCAAGACAAGATCACCACGCTGCGAGCCAAGATGACGAAGAGGAAAGTGACCTGGTTTGTTGCCACGGCGTTGGATGAGATTGCATGTACGGAAAATTGTTTCAGAAATACACATAGTATGAACACTCTCTGCCAGGGAGGTACTTGGAACACAGTAACGGAAGTGTTGAGATGATTAACTTAAATAAACCACCTTTGATCTTCAGCGGTCGTATAAAAGAAAAAATGCTGACAGCAAATATACGGAACAAAGAATGATCGGCCTATATGAGAGCCTTCTTGTTGATGTATAGGTCACATTAGGTTTTAGCAGTTTTTACTTACTGCTGTGTAAAACAAGCAGCAGCCATGCCCGACATCCCTTCTGTCCGCTTTGATACGTGATCACGATCCAAGGACCCAGGGATGCACACAGGTGTCCCTCTAGATGCCTGTCTGAGCACCTCGTTCACCGTGCCTAATGAGCTCTTTCTTCTGATTGTTCGGTCTTATGAGGGTTTGTGTTAATTAGAGTGATGCTGATTTTGATTGTCATCAGGTAGCATTCAGACAAGAGGGTTTCAATGGGCGTTCAATTGAAGGGGATTCTCAGGCATCCACAAAGTATGAGTGACAGTCCAGTAATAACATTGATATTGAACACCAAACAAACAGCAGTGAGGTTTCAGTTGAGACATACAGTAACTAGATTATACTGTTTACATTTACATTGTCACCATCATTATGGGATGAAACAATTTATTTCTTAAATTTTACCAAATGTTATAAAAATGTAATCTGTTGTTTCCTTTTCTCAGGGCTTTTTAACCTCCGCGGTGCAGACATCGAGTACAACCCAGTTTTCTTTGCGTATGCCATTGTGGGGATGAACACAATAAGGTAATGGAATATAACATTATTATTATAATTATTATTATTATAATAACATATAACATTGGCTAGATCAGTGCTCTTTTAATTAAATGTTAATTACCTTAATGCAACTGACTAATTTGAAGGACTACTGAAACTAACAACAGAACAACTAGGGCTGTCAATCGATTAAGATATTTAATCATGATTAATCGCGATTAAACACAAATTAATCGCACATTTTTTGTCTGTTCAAAATGTACCTTAAAGAGAAATTTGTCTATTTTTTTTGTCTAGTATTTAATACTCTACTATATATGCTTGCTTTATGCATATGTATGTGTATATTTATTATTGAAAATCAATTGACAAAACAAAACAAATACATATAAAATTAATTTAATATTTATTGATTATTATTAAACAATTATTGTCCAGAAACCCTCACAGGTACTGCATTTAGCATAAAAAATATGCTCAAATCATAACATGGCAAACTCAAGCCCAACAGGCAACAACAGTTGTCAGTGTGCTGACTTGACTATGACTTGACTTCATCCATATATCTTGTGGTCAGAGGTCAAGAGACCTCTTTTAAAATGGCCATGACAGCTTTTCCTCAGCAAAATTGAGTGTATTGTTAGTGTGTTTGTTCGTTTGGAGCGCTGTTTAACGTCCTTTGCGACAAGTTAGTATGACATGGTTGGTACCAATGGATTCCTTAGGTTTTTCAGCTTCATATTATACTAGTATCTTCACTCTAGCTTTACAACTGAGCCCGCTACAACCTAAAAATCCCATTAAATAGTGGCATTAAAACAAATTTGCGTTAACAAGTTATTATCGCGTTAACTTTGACAGCCCTAATAACAACACATAATCATTTACATACAATAAAACCACCTAGACTGGAGGCAAAGAAGTTTTCACCTGGAGTTACTTTTTCCACTGAACCTCTCCTTCCTCCCTGCAGGCTTTTTGTGGACCTAAAGCGTCTTTCTGATCCCGCATTGAGAGACCACCTGCAGCTGGACTCCCCCAGCAAGCCCGAGATGAGCATCCACACGTTCCCGTACGAGTCGGTCTACACCGAGCTCCAGGCCATCTGCGCGGCACACAGCCCCAAGGACAAAACGTGGATCTGTGACAAGGCCAGTTGTGCTCTCACACAGGTCATCCCCAAGGTGAGAGAGCGCCATAAAAACAGCTAGATTGTGTTTTCCTGGTTCATAAATGGGGCTACGCTCTCAAGCATCATCAGTGTGCTTATACTTATTAAACATTTTGAGATTGTTTACTGTAGTTGGTTCAAATATGTTTTCACTCTCAACATATATTGCAGTTTTGCTGATGAGAGGACAGAAACATAAATTCTCAGACTTCTCAGTGTCAGAGTTATTATTGGGTCCAACCTTAAAACAGTACAAACCCTCTTTGTTTTAACAGAACCACTCCCAATGTACCGTACATATTCTGTTGAGTTTATTTATTCAGTCGAACCTAGACTTATCCTCTTATAAAAATAAATCAACACTTTTCTTACTGAATCGTTTATCAAAGCAGACAGGCATGTTGGTGATCAGCATTCATTCTCTTGGCCATGACAGTTGGCAAATATTTCTGTAACACAAGTTCATCGCACATTTTTTATCTACCTTAAAGAGAGATTTGTATATTTTTTTTGTCTAGTGTTTAATACTCTACTATATATGCTTGCTTTATGCATATGTATGTATATATTTATTATTGGAAATCAATTGACAAAACAAAACAAATACAATTAATTTAATATTTATTAATTATTATTAAACAATTATTGTCCAGAAACCCCCACAGGTACTGCATTTAGCATAAAAAATATGCTCAAATCACAGCATGGCAAACTCAAGCCCAACAGACAACAACAGCTGTCAGTGTGCTGACTTGACTTCATCCATATATCTTGTCGTCAGAGGTCAAGGGACCTCTTTTAAAATGGCCATGACAGTTTTTCCTCAGCAAAATTGAGTGTATTGTTAGTGTGTTTGTACGTTTGGAGAGTTGCTTAGCGTCCTTTGCGACAAGCTAGTATGACATGGTTGGTACCAATGGATTCCTTAGGTTTTCTAGTTTCATATTATACTAGTATCTTCATATTGCAGTTTTGCTGATGAGAGGACAGAAACATAAATTCTCAGACTTCTCAGTGTCAGAGTTATTATTGGGTCCAACCTTAAAACAGTACAAACCCTCATTGTTTTAACAGAACCACTCCCAATGTACCGTACATATTCTGTTGTTTATTTTGGTTGGTGATCAGCGTTCATTCTCTTGGCTGTGACAGTTGGCACAACACTTTGCTTGAAATATTTCGGTAACACTTTATAATAAGGGTACAAATCATATACTTAAGTAATTATCCAACGCATGACTCACAATGATTTAATGCATCAATTAATGCAGGATGTATCATGAAATCACAATGACTTTATGTGATTAGTTCACACTTAAAGGGATAGTTTGGGTGTTTTGAAGTAGGGTTGTATGAGGCACTTCTCCATTGTCAGTGTATGAACTACAGTAGATGACAATCGGCACGCCCACAGCTTGGAGATACAGACATGAGTACTGAGACCGGAGCAAAGCAATACAATGCTGTAGACGGGGACGGCAGCAAAATGTATTTTAGCCACGTAAAAGAAAGGCTCACCAAAAAAAAAAAATCAATGTCCGTTTAAGTGTACGCTATATTTAGAATATTTTACTTCATACAACCCCACTTCAAAACACCCAAACTATCCTTTTAATATATCATCAGTTAAGGAATGTTAATTCACAGTTACTTCACACATTAATTGATGTGTGACCAAATTAGCTGGATTCCTCTTATATAAAAGTTTATTTCAGGGCCATGCGTTTGCTCAGCCTAAAGAAATAGCTCCATATATCTACGAGAATAGACCCAAAGGCATCATTTGCAACTGCTATCTGCCCCGTCTCAAGGTCCAATTCACAACAGATATTGTGCTAATGATATTACAGCACCAACACGCTCATAACGAGAGGGAAGAAATTATTTCTTTATTTGTTTGTATAATAACCTTATTTTTCATTCATATCACATCATGCAGGGGAGCTTTATTCATTTATTTTTCATGACACAACTGTTATTGCGTCCTGTCACTGCATCCCAAAATAAACGAGTTAGAGGGGAGCGTGACGATGCCTTCGCCTGGCTGCAATCTCTGCTGTCGTGATCACTAGAAAGTCAGGGTGAGACACGTTTTTGCAATGAGGCTCATTTGCATAGAAAGGGGACAATTTTGCAGCAAAGGTGTGCATGTGATGTAATTATTAAAATATGTCCAATAGCCCTAGTGCACCGAGACACTATTTGCTTGGAAGCGCAGTTCTTTGCAGATGCTTTGAGAATAACTTGTTTATTATTTGTGCAGGTTTGGTGGCCACAAAAGCCGCGCAATCCTTTGGTGAATTTGCCCCTAAATGTTTCCTCTTGATCTATTTCAGGCCCACAGGTCTCCGATTCCCTACACTCCGGTCTGCCTCGCCAAGGCCGTGAAGAACGCGACTGAGATTCAAGGCATGAAAATGGCCCATGTAAGAACCTCTGGACAGCCTTAAAATCTGTTGTGTTAATCTTCTAAGTATTAAATTCATGACATCTTCATAAACTGTCTGATTTCACCTCACAGAAAATGTATGTATGTACATCTGCGCTTTTCCCAAACAGATCAAGGATGCAGTTGCCCTGTGTGAACTGTTTGCTTGGTTGGAAAAGGAGGTATTTTCATCATTTTTCTGAGGTCGGACATTTTTAGATCCAAAGGAGAAAGGAACAGATGCCTACAGTGTGTATTCACAGGGTTCCCACTGGAGTTAACATTTAAACAAATTATATTATTTTTTATTTTTTATTTTATTTTGAAAAATTAGAAAATTAAACAAGATTGTAAAGGTCTTTTTTTTCCCCCAAATGAATGGATAGGCTAAAAGCATTTGTAATTTGTTTTAATATTCATCAATAAGCCTCAGCTCTCTTGGCATCCGCCTATCTTATCATCTCTCTATCTTATCCTACCCACTTTGTATTGAGGGATGTTTGTGATATAGCAAAAATTAACATTTTCTCACATTAATGATTACTTGATCATCATTTTGATTCCAAAAATTATGATATCTATTATTTTGACCAATACACCAAAACCAACATTGTATACCTATACTTAACCAAATCTTAAATGCTTACTGGAAAGTCACAGATTTGTATGTCAAAGTGAGTGTGTGAACTTTGTGTTCATGTCATTACGTAACTCTGCTTGCACTGAACTGTGCAATATGCCAATGTTGTTTTTAATTCTCTCAGCATGGTGTGTTATTGGGTGTGGTTATTGTTTTATAGATTCCAAAAGGCAATGTCACCGAGATCTCTGCTGCTGACAAAGCTGAAGAATTACGCAGGTGTGTTTTAGTTCTCTTTTCAAACCGCCACATTTTTCTCATTTGGTTGACGAGCTCATCCAGTTCAACTTCATGTCAGGCTGCGTTTCAGAGATGCTGTTTGAAACTGTGTTGTGATAGTGACTATTCTGGAGTTGTATCCCCCTCTACTGGACATGGAAGTGTAGTAAAATGTCTACCAATGAATGTGCTTTGTTCAATTTTAAAAATGTTTTATTCTCTCAGTGTGCTGAAGAGATCCTAAAACATTTGAACATCACCTGTAATCAAGATGTGTGCATCCTGGTGTGAGAGTATTCCCTCTCTTAAATAAACTTTGTTGTTTTCAGTCAACAGAAAGATTTTGTCGGCCTCAGTTTCCCCACAATTTCCAGCGTTGGTCCCAACGGAGCAATCATACATTACAGGTCAGTTGGCTTATGAAACACACCCAGGTGTATTTTATCTGTTGTTTTTTCATGAGAAAGTTTTTGTTCTTTAATAATAGTTGACTTCATCCATGACTTTTTCTTTTCCCTTTAGACCTCTGCCTGAAACCAACAGAACCCTCTCCCTGAATGAAGTGTACCTGATCGACTCTGGAGCTCAATATGTGTAAACAAGATCATTATTATATACCAATTATATATTTATTGCATTTAGGCTAACTAGCCATGCCATGACTTTTATATCTTAAAGGGTAACTTTGATATTTTTCAACCTGGACCCTATTTTCTCATATTTTTGTGTCTAAGTGACTAATGGGGACAACAATTTCTGAAATTGGTCCAATGTTGAGGGAGAACGCTGTAGACGGCAGCTGCTTACAGGCTGCAATATGGTGCTATCGGGGCAAGCTGGCACCGTCATTTACGTCCACTAAAACTGCTTGTTTTTGACATGACCGGCTCCGATTGTTGTTAAGTGTCTGACATTAAGGAAAGAACAAATCAGGTGAGGTGACGTGTTGCCAGAAGACAACAGTGGAATACATTCATGGTGGAAACCCGAGTGCTGGCCGGGCAGGTTGTTTTTTTGGAGTACAGAAAGCATAGCTTAGTGTTATCTAAAATACTTTCCATGTCATGGCCTTCAATACTGGACCAGTTTCAAAAATTGTTGTCTCCATTAGTCACTTAGACACTAAAACATGGGGAAATAGGTCGAAAAATACCAAAGTTACCCTTTAATTCAGACAATCATCACCTCCATGCCTGTTAATGCCAAGAACACAGACGACATAGGAACAGTTGTGTGTTTTTGTGCATTACATGCGTACATCTGCATGCATATTCTGTCTTTGGCAGTGATGGAACCACAGACGTCACACGCACCATGCACTTTGGGACACCATCAGCTTTTGAGAAGGTACATTTGTTTATTTGCTAGTGCATTGGTTCATTCATCTCAGGTTAGGGTTTATTGCATGGACTTTTATAAGAAGTAGACAATGTCAATGTGACGTCACCCATTGGTTTGTGGACTGTCATTTTGAAGCCTCGAGTCCGGCATATTGGCCGTCACCATCTTGATTTTTTTGCAAACAGAAGTGACACGAAGGTGGAGCTAAATACAACCGAACGCTGAATGAGACATTTTTAGGCGACCAAAAAGGTTGTAATTAACTTTCATGAACGGAAAACACACTGTGAAAGAGTTAAAGTTGTAAGACGAAAACACGGACAACTCCCAGACTGGACAACGCCATGGTAGAGACCTGTCAATCACAAGGTAGCCACGGCCTAAAGCATCCCCTGCTTTATGGTCTATTTGACTCTAAAAGGGATCATAATTTACTAAATGAACATCATGCTGTGTTGAAGAAGAAACTAGCGATTGAGACCATAAACTCATGTTTACAATGTTTACTGAGGTAATAAATCAAGTGAGAAGTAGACTCATTTTCTCATAGACTTCTATACAATCAGACTTGCAACCAGAGGAGTCACCCCCTGCTGGCTGTTAGAAAGAATGCAGGTTTAAGGCACTTCAGCATTGGCTTCACTTTTCAGAACCAGAGGTAGCCCACTGGTTTATTGACTAAAGCTATTCGAATTATTCTTACAAAGCAGTGTCATTGTAGATAAACTGAATTTATCACAACCCTGATTTCATTTTTTGTATTGTGTGCTCTCTCTCTTTCCTCCAGGAATGCTTTACCTACGTACTGAAGGGACACATAGCTGTCAGTGCTGCTGTTTTCCCCAACGGAACAAAAGGTGTTGTCCTCTACTCTGATATGAGGGTTACCTTACGCTGTATATAGTATACCATTATTAAACATGTTCAGCATTGACGAACAGTGAGGCTAAAATGATTAATTCACATATACAGCATATTCTTTTTGTCTTTTGTTGAACATTGAGCTTTTATTGTTAGTCTCAGACAAAAAACAAGTCTGTAGTCTAGTCTAATAGTGCAAGCATCCTTTTGATCAGTAACTAGTAAACAGGATGAATCACAGCCCACTCACAGTCCCACTTCATCACATGGAGAGGAAATGTTTACATTTGTGCATTCATTTTCCAGCATACACTGGATAGAGGGAAGGGGAGCATCCTGGACAGCGCTAACATATAAACAAAATCACTCAATTTCCCATCTGGGCAAAATTAATTTTGTGCCATAAAAATGGGGGGAAAACAATTGATGACTTGTTAGTGTATTCCTTTACAGTGTGATCTCGAGGTCTAACCCTCCGTTCTCCCCGCAGGCCACCTGTTGGATTCGTTTGCCCGTGCAGCTCTGTGGGAGTCGGGGCTGGACTACCTTCACGGTACGGGCCACGGCGTGGGCTGCTTCCTCAACGTCCACGAGGGGCCATGCGGCATCAGCTACAAGACCTTCGCCGATGAACCTCTGGAGGCCGGCATGATCGTCAGTGATGGTATGGCGGAGGGCAGGGAAGGGAGTGTTACGGTAGCAGGACTTTTAATTCATACTGTTGAGTTTAGCTGTTTGTTATGCTGGAAACCTTTAAAGGGACTGTATGTAGGTTTTTACACGTAGAAACGCTTTTTAATCGTTTTTTTATTGACAATTTTTGAGCAGGTTGTAACCTAACCTAAAAAATGAGACCTTCTGCAAATTTCTGGGTTTCCTCTATCAGCCTGTAGACTGCTTGTAATGTGAAGAATGCGGGCCGTTTTTTCTGGTGAAATCCAACAGATTGGACGTCATGGGCGCTCGCAAGTGCCTTTATTTTCAACTCCGCTTACAGGGCTAACAGTGTGCAACCATAGGTAAGGTTCGGTTAGAAATGGAGTCCGCTAACACCAAAAATGCTCGCTCATGTCTATGTAGTGCGAACACAAACGCGAGCAACGGGACTCTGACTGTCGTTGACCTAACGGCCACAGGTGTCACTGTTAACAAGCAATTTCTGATTCTTCCATAGAGTCCCTTTAACACAAATACATTTTTAGGTCGTCCAAAACTCAATGTTATTTTGCCTTTTCTGTGTTTATGTTCTAATTTTTCATCTCAACTCTTTTTTTTCTAGAACCTGGGTACTATGAAGATGGATGTTTTGGCATTCGTATTGAAAATGTGGTCCTTGTTGTACCAGCTAAGCCCAAAGTAGGTCCTTTAAACTGAGAGCTCAATACATAGAGTTGGATGATTGGAAGGGTATGTTTTATTCTCAGTATACGTGCGCTGGTAATGAAAGTGTTATGAACATGAGTTGAACCCAAGCACAGGACGCCGTTTGAATGGTGGTGTGAAAGAGTCTTTTATTGACACAAAGAATGAGGATATGGAACTGATGATAAAGGATGATAATGTGGGGTCAGCGTGGAGGAATGGAGACGGCAGAGATGAAGCTGGCGTGGGGCAGTTAATGAGGGGAAGCGTGGAGAGGCGGCGTAGCTGGCCGACAGGCAGGTGAAGGGTGATACCACGGCACTGGAAGAGCAGGTTAGAACACGAGGAAGCAAACACTTAGCTTGTGTAGACAATAGTCTGGCATGGGGCGGTTGGAGAGCCGGATTAGATGTACTGCATGGGTGAGCTGATGAGAAGCAGGTGTGCTTGATGAGCTGATTGCACACAGGTGAGTGTGATGAGCAGAGACAGGAGAGTGAGGAAGTGAGACCATGCCAACACACACAAAACAAAACAAAACAAAACAGATAGAGAGAGATAAACCGGGGAAACACAAGGGAAAATAAATGGTACGGCTGTAACAGAAAGTTATTGTTCTCATTAAAGGACCAATATGTAATATATATTTACTGTAATCAATCATAAAATGACCATTACATGTCATCAGAGATTAAGGAAACACGCTGAATTGAAATACTGGCTTCTCTGACAACAGTGCTTCAGCCAGTATGTTCTCCTTTGACATTTCCAATCCGGTCCGAAACCTTTGTTTTTGTTTTGGCCAGTGTGATCCCGTCCACTGCACATTTCAACACCCTGTTGTCACATATGAAACAAATTGGCATACAAAAAACACAGCCTTTTATAGCCATGGAAGCAAACAAACAAACTCAGAGATAGCATAACATTAGATTCTACCCGACCTGAAAAGCCTCGGCACATCTCTCTGTGGTCCGTGTGCAGCTGGGTTAACAAGGCACTGAGTATTTGAGACACACAGCCGGTGAAGTGATTCTGACTACTGCTGATGGCCAGTGATGCTAACGCGGTCGTGTCTAGAAGGTAACCTTCAAATTGGGAAAACTTGCGCTAATTGTTATCAGTCACACCGGAGGAGCAGACGGGCCACAGCTCCGTTGTTTTTGATTTGGACTGCTGTTACCTATTTTAAACGCTAGTCTTATATATTACTCCTTTAAGGTGTTCTTTACTGTGTTTGATCATCGCATCAGTTTTAATTATAAGGCAAATCAGTATGTTTTTGTTCTCTTGTCTGTGTTTTCAGTACAACTACAGAAACAGAGGTAGTCTGACATTTGAGCCCCTCACTCTGGTTCCTATCCAAGTCAAGATGATGAACACAGAGCTGCTCACAAAGAAGGAGGTAAGGAATATCCAGTGTGATTATGTTATATATTTTAAATAATCAAAGACAAATTCACACATTCAAAATTTGTCTCAAAACTGTTTTTATTGTTAAGGTGATACAGAACAACAAATCATCACACGTAGCCTACTTAACACTCTGTAGTTGGAGAAAAAAATGTGAGACATAGGAACAATTTAAAATCATGAATTATGCATTTGGATGTTTGATAATATACCCAGCTATTCCTATTATATTCATATGCACTACATCTCTCCATGGTTTGACAGTCTCTCTCCTCTGCCCTACAGGTGGACTGGGTGAACGAGTACAACAGGAAGTGTCGGGAGGTGATCGGAGCAGAGATGGAGAAGCAAGGCAGGAGGGAGGGGCTGGAGTGGCTGATCGGAGAGACCCAGCCGATAGTCTGAGGAGCGACTCCGGTGCAAACCGACCCTTTCTGCCCAGGAGTACTTTACGATCAATCGCTCCCCAGTGATAATCGTCTGTATTTTTCTCATCTTTCTCTGTGTCTCACACTCGGCTTCTTTTGTAAAGCACATTGTATCAGCAGTTTTATTAAAGATCATTAAAAGAAATCAAGAAATAACTTTTCTGTATTTACTACTTTGTGTCTCCAACATAATCAGCTTTTCTTGAACTGTGACAGCATCTTGTTCAGCTTGGTGTTTTTGAGGTTATTCATATGTGGAAGAACTTTCTTAAGATGAAGACGAATTAAAGTGAAAAAAGTAAATGAAGAATGAGGAATATCATCAGTATGCAAACACGTATCCTAGAGAAGAAATCCACAATGACTTTCAAAACTTTGGATATATACATGATTATTAGGCCTCTATATAACTAGTAGCATAATCCTGTTCTTTTTGTTTCATATTGCACCTTTAAAATTAAAGGTACCCTGCTCAGTGTTGTTTACATTCAGTGTTTGTCACCAAAATGCATTGTGTGTATAATTAAGGCTTTACAAACATGCATTTTCTATTTCATAAAACATTTGCAGTGCTATTTTTAAAATATAAAAAATCTACAAATCTACCTAAATTGTTTACATCCCTGTTTGCTAGCTTTGCAGTCTTCTCTCTCTCTTGCTTTTGCTGACACATTGCTACGCTTCTCAGCCACGGTACCCCACAAGCTGTCAATCATGTTGCCTAGGTGTATGTGATACAAACAAAACTGATAAACCCACAAATAAAAGCAATGCTCCATAACCCTACTAGTGGTGAAAAGCTCCACACAGGGTACCTGCATCTTCCTTTTAGGAACAGAAAACACTTTCTATTGGCTTTCTATTGGCACCTTCTATAAGACTTCTAGCCAGTGATGTCAAGACAGGTTTAAGAAGAATCCAATGCAGTTGCATGGATCAATATCAGCTACATATCCTTGTTTGCTCTTGCACCCACCCATATTTTTTTGCATTTGAAACAGTGAATTACGCAGCAACAGTCAGAATACTCTTAGACGTAGATTAAGGTTTTAAATGAGTACACCTGTGATTCAGTTTTGTACTTTAATGAGACCGACAAGAGATTAAAACCGGCTAGAGATAGTGGAATCAGACGTCAGATATGAAGTTAAGGGAATGTATTGTAGAATACTTGAGGAAGATGGCAGAAGGGGAGTTAAGGAGCTGGTAGCTGAGAGTCGGTAATTGGGGCTTGAGCAGGGCAGAGAGAGTCTGTGGGAGAAGGTCCAGTCAGAGTAGGGGGACTGAGTGAGCTGGACTGGAGCAGAGCAGCCGGGTGAAGACAGAACAGCAGACTTGACCAAGAGAGGTGGAGGAAGCAGGGAGGACTGGAGTCTAAGACTAGCAGGGTGGTAGCTGAGTTTATGATCTGGCAGTGTGGAGGTGGCTGAGCAGAGTATTTGAAGAGGCTTGATTATGGTGATGAGATGCAGCTGATGGCTCTGCCCTGACTCTGACGCACCTACAGGCAATCACACACACACACACACACACACACGCACACACACGCACACACAAAGAGCTGCCCTCAGGTCAATGAGGCGCTAAAGATGACGTCCCTGGGGCAGATTTAATAAAAGAATGGTCATAATTGAAGCAGAAGTGGACGTATCTTGAGCTTTAGTCCCTGGTAAGGGCCAAGCTTTCAAATCCTACATTTCCCATAATGCAACTTGATAGCATCTTAAGTTCCTTGCCTAGTAAACACCCACATCTTTCAAACTTAATACCTCAGTCTATCCCGCAGGCTTTCTGTTATAAATTCGTAATCTCCAAGCCTTTGCTGAGATAACCGAGATGACATCACTACGACATCATCAGGGTTATTTTCTCAGATTTGAGCTACAGAAGACGTCATACAACTGTTTTTTTACACCCATGATAACTAAAATGAATTTAATAGGCCCTTTTCACAGCATCTATTTAGACATGTAATTGCAGGGTGAACACAGGTGTAATTGATCAAATTAATTACGGTCCTGTTCTATTTAGTGTCACAAGCATTCCAGTGAGCCAGAATGCACAATACCAGAGCCCTGCCCCACCTAAATGGAACAGGGCCATAATTACTTTTATCAATTACACCTGTGATTACCCCGCAATGACATGTCAAAATGGCTGTTGTGAGAAAGGACTATTTGTGCCCTTTTAATGGCCTGTACATGGTGATATAACTTTTGACTGACACAGAGGTCAAAGGTCAGACTTTTCAGTGTCTCTCTAGCCCGCCTCGTGACATTCAAACATCTTGTCCCTCCCACCCCCACAGCATAACTCTTCACCACCTTCTAAAGCTGCATGTAAAAAATGGGAGGGTCCAGGGTGACGCCACTGTGGGGATCGTTGGCGTACTCTTGAAACGACAGCGGCAGCGTCAGTGCAGTTTGCTCCTCTGGTCCTTGTGGGGCTCTAGTCCCCCTCTCCTCCTCCTCTTCCTCCTTCAGTCCTACAGGCAGCGGGTTACTGTAGATGTAGTAGATCCTGGAGTTGTCCTTTGCTGCCTCTGGTTTCCTGAAGAAGGCGAGAGGGTTGATGAAACTGGTGGACCTCTTCACTGCTTTGACCGACACGGGGTCCGTCGACTCGCCTCGGGTCACTGCACTCTCATACACGTGGGCTCTCTTTGACTGCCTGGTGGAGAAGTGTTGGAGAAGCACTAATTGCACTAATGACTTTAATGTAATTTTACAGTGCTTTGTACTCTATTTGAATTTACAGTAGATATAAAGTCTAGCATTCTGCAGAAGGACTACTAGTATACTCAATATCTCAATATTAAAATGTCAAATTTTCTTTGGATCTGGTATTCATCAGTACACAGGCTATGATGCAATATGTTATTAAACTAGGTGCTGCACCTACGTAGAAACTTTCATGGATCCTAATAAAGGTGAGAAAGCAGGCCATTCACAAGTGTTTACAGGGATCATTTATCAAAGCATATCTGATATCTGATCCTCACCTGGTGCGGTTGTAGCAGACAGTGATGCAGTACAGGCCAGTGATAGTGAGGATGCATAAGGCCAGGGCGATGATGACAATGTTAAACACTTTGAACTCTGGGTAGAAGAAAAGAAGAAGAAAGAGGTTCACTTAAAGGTACAGTGTGTAGGATTTGGTGGCATCTAGTGGTGTGGTTGCAGATTGCAACCAACCAAGTACCCCTCCGCTCACTCCTCCCTTTCCAAGACTGCGGTAAAGTGAGCCGCCGAGTGCAGAACCGTTGTATCGCCATTCTCCTCGCTCAGAGGCCATCCTTAACATAATAACACTACTTTAGTAGAAACGGAAGTCAGACGGTGGCTGGTGGTACCATGGTTTTGCACTCTGCGACATTACTGCAGTTTTCCAAGCATGTCGGAGAACTATGGTGGCCTTCAGGTAACATAAAAACGCAAAAGGTTCTAGCTAGAGTAGCCCGTTCTCATTCCCAGGGCATTAAATACCAAGGCTTTGTCATGGCCGTCGGCATTTGGTACCGCCGCACAAGGCACCTTTTAGCGCTGCAAAAAAGTGCGCTGGGAGTGTGGTGACGTAGTTTAAAGAGCGAAAGAGACACACCGGGCGGGCAGGAGAAAAGGTGGATGGGTCCAACAAACACAAGGCTTTCATCCAGGAGACCGCTGTTCGTGTCCCGTGCGGCACGTTACAATCAACTGTTTGTTCTTTAATCCTAAAGTGACATCAAAGGTAACTATAGTGGGTTTGATGCCAAAAACAAAGTGACGCCAAATGGCGGTAGGCTATGTGACGAGTTGGGATGACAATGTGTTGGCTAGACCCAGTGTTTGGTTTGTCCGTTCTGGGCTACTGTAGAAACATGGCGGAGCAACATGGCGGACTCCGTGAAGAGGACCTGCTCCCTATGTAGATATGAAGGATTCGTTCTAAGCTAACGAAAACACAACAATTCTTATTTTCAGGTGATTATACACTAATGATAACATAGTTATGAATATTTTATTCCATTTCTGTCAATAGAGCCCCCGAAATGCTACACACTGTTCCTTTAAAAGAAAAACTGAAACATCATTCATTCAGTCAAATTCCATGGTGACAGTGCTGTGAAATCAAATTGAACTGATATAAAAGAGAACAACACACCAAACAGAGCTGTGTTCATCTCCTGGTCGTGTCGTCCCAGAGCTGCCGTCCCGTTCAGATGGAGGCTGTCTGCCGTCATCGCTCCGTCCTGTTGGGCTCCACTCATGTTGCTGCCATTGGATTCCAAAACATGGACTAAAGGCTGAGCTCCAACTTCTCCTCACTGGTTTCAATAGAAACCCAGGCCATGTGACTCAAACAGCTCAACTCGGTCGCTGTGGAGACACCCACTCTTTTGTCACCCTCCTCAGTTCAAGTTGGACACCCCCCCATCTTCTCCCTCCTCTCTACTCCCCTTGTTTACTGCTCATTATTCTGCTCAGTGTTTTGGGGGGACGCCGAGCGGAGGGGAGGGAGATGTTGGGCCTTTTATACTGTTTGTAATAAGCTCTGAGTGGTGACCCAAAACCAGAGAGTTTGCTTGTGTTCAGCTTGCAAAGTGAAAATGTGTGATAGGAAGCAAAAAGGAACTCAATCACGGTTAACTTAAAGGGGAACACCACCTGATTTAAGATCTCCAATATGTTATGTTTGTTAGTTCAATCAATATTTGTGAACATGAGTTACTCTCTCTCTCAAAGCCAGAAGCCAGAGAAGTAAGCCTTGTGATGTCATCAAGTATAAAGTCTGGAGCTGCTCCGTAGACAATGAATGTGACCCACAGAATGTTTATTTTCTATTTTATACCCAAATGAGCTTTATTATATTGTAGTGTTGTCAGTTGTGAAACAGAAAATGTTCCCATATACTCAGATCATTTCCCTGTGTGCTCTCAGTGTCATCTATAACATCTCTCCCCATTCATCGTCTATGGAGCAGCTCCACACTTTATACCCTATGACATCACAAATTTGAGTTTTAGCCTCTAGTTTTTGGATTTGGGAGAGAGTTGTTCATGTTCACTAATGTTTTTGAAATAAGAATAACATGTATGAATTTTGAAAATGGGCGTAGTTCCCCTTTAAATCCTCTGATGTTCGATGCATCCATGAGACGAATAAAAGAAGTCTGGCTGCCATCCGTACACAAGATTAACACACACAAACAACGTTCCTGTGCCATGTGCCGTTTTATTTCATCATCTGTATCAAATTACGGCTTCAACTAACGACTATTTTCATTATCAACATATCTGGAATTATTTTGATTGTTTAGTCTATAAAATGTCTGAAAATTGTGAAATGTTCCATTACAAGTTTTGAGAGTCCAATTTTACATCTATAAATTGTTTGTTTTGTCCAACCAACGGTCCAAAGATGTTCAATTTACAATGACAAAAAAAGAGAGAAAAGCAGCAAGTTCTCATGTTTGAGATGTTTAAAGTAATTAATAAATTATTTATTCTCAGCACTATATCAAATCTCATAAGTAGTCAATAAATCATCCTAATGGAGTACCTTATGATGCAGAATAACAACTTAAAACTACATTTCAATGACACTTAATCTACACTGATCAGACCCAGACACCATTCAAAACGTAAGCCTCAAATATACTTCTCTAGCTGTCGTCTTTACGTTCATCGCTGTTGTTATGTGTGTTTCGGGGACGGCAGTACAGGAAACCAGGAGCGGGTCCTCGGGCCGATGCGAGAGCCAAAGCCAGCAAAAAGGCAACAAAGACAGCATTCTCCTTTCTCTTTATGCTTCACTTCACCCTGCAGCACCATGACAGATATTATGCAATTAGTTGAGTCTAATTAAAGCAGCGTTTTGTTTCCCTGTTTGACAAGACAAGCTGCTGTAGAGAGTGAACTTGAAGAGTGACCTTTGTGTCAACCTGCTTGGAGTTCTTAGGTGGAGTTGCTACATAGGATGATACATGGTGTGTGTTACAAGCTAAAGATAAGAGCAGGAAATTATTTGATACTCAATTTATTTTATTATGAGAGATTACCCAGCTCTCATCCAGGTTATTTAGCTATGTTGCCCAGTACTGGAACAACTGAACACTAATCACAGTCTCAAGCTGTCTTCGCAGTATTAGTTATTCAGAATATCAGGTCTACTGTATATATGCAAGTGCAGTTATTAGAGACTGCATAATGCAACTGCAAATCAAATAACTAAATAACAAATCTTTTGCTTGTGTCTTTTATGTCTAACAATCCTCCACTAGGTGTCAGACGTTGCCTGCATGTCTGTACCTCAGTAAAGGTCAGCTCTGAGGTATTTATCAGTCTGCCAGCTTGCTCTTGAGTGACAGCGGTGGCCTTTATATTCCAAGTAAGCATACAGTGAAGAAAAACAAAGACAGACAGAAACAAGCCATACCACAAAGGCTGAGATATGTGTTTATTAGCCTCCTAAATGTCTTTAAAGCCTGTTTAATTTTCACATCCATCCTGGCTCTCTGTAGGGTTAAGCTGTTTTGATTTAAGGGGCATGTGGGTGGCATTAAGCTGGTATGGTTTATTTGAGCAGACCAGTTTGTATAAACCAACTCTGTCTGTGGCAGCTATCATGGGAATGAGAATACACCAACTCAGCGTTTCTCAGTTTCACCCAAAACTAAAATATTAACTCTGCGGAGGAAATTACAATATATATCATGATGGATAATCAGTTGTTGAAACAAACATTTACTCTTTTTCTTGTTACTTCTTGGTTTTTATTGGAGGTGTGTACTTTCTAAGAGTAATCTGATTAATTACTGTAGTATTACATAGGTTAAATGACATTTACTTACTAATAATACCCCCTGTACTAGCAGAGAATACCATTTAGATGTTTGTGGTTTGACACTGTTATTCTGGTTAATTTAAGTATTGTATGTTAATTATAATCATGCACACTAGAATTGATCATGGGAGTGACATCATTTTGCAATACCAGGTGATAGGGTGGAAAAAATGGGATACTTGGGTTACAAATGAGTTATTATAATCCTGAGAACAAACTGCGTGTGCTTGGTTTGACTTTGACCAAAAAAGAACTGACAATTTGTTTTGGGAAAACGCCTCTTCAGTTATAAACTGACAATGCTCCATCATTAAACAGAGATTAGAGTCATCTGGTTTTGCTTTGTGCACTTCATTGAATTGTTTCACGATTAATATAGTAAATAGTTTGAACTCTTGACCTCATCTATAGTCCAGTCAATTTATTTTACATCCAACAATGTTCTCCTCTGTGGTAGAGTTGTTCAAATACATTGTTGGTTATATTTGTTGAAATTCTCATTACATCCTGACAGCAATCAATAAATCAATTGCTCTGACAAAAAAAGAAGAAGAATGAAATCCAGTATCTGTGGCTGTCGCAGGACTGTAATAAGCCCGTCCAATTATTTCCTGTGGCCCGAAAGAACAGACAAACTCTCAGTGTTGCCAATTTTGGCGACTTTCTCTCTAGATTTAGGGACTTTTGGAGCTAGTGCTGCTAGCTACTTTCATTGGAATAAAGTTGGCAACACTGGGCTGGGTTTTTGGTTGGATCATTTTTAAAATCTACTGTACTTTTGCTAGTTTCTTCAGCATTACCAACTTTAGCTTTAAGCACATTTTAGACGAGCTACTTTACTCAAATAGATTTTACAGTGTTTTTGGTCAAATACCACTAAAGTACTTGAGATAAAAAAAAAAAACTCTTTTACAGGAGTGACCTGGCCAAGTTACTGTAGCAGAACCACATAGAACATAAAACATTAAGGTTGCAAAACATATAAAAACAGACTTATTATGAGCTCTGTAGAGTATGAAGAGAATAGAAAAGGATCACAAAGCAGAAAAGATAAAACAATAATGTAAGGTTGATAAAATGTCAGCAATAAATATACCAAAACAGAGAATATAAAAGTGAATATAATATAATCTAAATACAGTATAGTATAAAAACAAGATAATAATAATAATAATAATAATATAGAAACAGATAAAGAATAAATAAAATGGGAAACTAAATCCTAAAACAGATCATTACAATGTACCCTACGGTAATATTCAACAGAAACACTGACAGCTACATCGGTGAGAATGGTTTTAAAATACAATCCTGAAGTTTCATTTAATTTGAGTAGGACATGATATTATTATTATTGTTATTGTATAATTATAGCCACATCTGGCAGCTGCTAATGCAGAGTGTTTGCATCTATTAAGTTTAGAGGAGGGAAAGTATTTATACTGTTTATATAACATAAACCTTCTTGATGTGCTGCCAGGTTAAATAATCAGTGTGAGGATGCTTCAGGAAACACACTGAATATAATATTTAACGTCTGTGTTAATGCGTGCTCTTACTTTCGCAGCCTATCCACAACCAGCACCTCACTTATCAGCCCAACAGACTGTTAATATCCTTCCTCATAACTCTCACTAAGTGTCTTCCATACACACCCAAGGGCCCCCTATCAGGGAGCAGCAGCATTTTGTGTGTTACATTTAGGTTTTAGGCATTTTTTATCCACAGCAGCTTACAGTGACAAAGCAGGTGAGATTTCATGTGTTGCTCAATGACTTGTGGTTATTAGATACGCTGGCTCGGACCCAGCATCCTCATGATAAGTCACTGTTTCCTTCGCTCGTTTCCTCGCCCACTTCCTCTTTCTTTCTCATGCGTCTGGTTATGTGTTATCTTCTGTTTGCTCCAAAATGTGAGCTTGTTTTTTTTGAAAAGTTGGCGTCTGCTCCTACAGTATTATTTATCGGCCAAAATGAAATCAAAGTTTGGTTTCATGTAACGGCGTCATAAGGCCTCGGTCGACCATATGACTCCATTTACAGAGTGGGAGATTTTATGCTGAGGGGCTTTTCAATAGAATCCTTTATTTCATCTTTTTTGAGACATAAAATGCAGTCAACTCAATCAATCATCTCTCCTATAATCTTCCCCGCTCTCTCTCTGACTGGCCAGTGAATTCCTGACCATCCCTCATCGCCCTGCCTCACCCCTCCTCACCCTCCTCTCCTCCGCCTCCCCCATCTCTGTGTTTATACAGAGGCTGGTGGGGAATTAGCGTTCTGGCGCGATCCATTTGTTCTGATGTGGTTCAGCGGGAAGGTCCTGCCTTGATTTATTACACTTGTCAGTTAAACTTGGGGAGGTACATTTTAATACACAAAGGCTGGGTACCGTATGCTGGCTGTGATTTTGCATCTCTCACTTTGATTGGTTATTAGTGATCAGGCCGCAGTGACATGGTGAAAGACTCACTGCTGATGGAAGTTTATTATATACAGCAGAAGTTATGAGAAAGATATACACACGAGGAAAATGCAAGATTATTATTATAAGGGCCCATATTGTTACGTTTACATGATTCTTTTTTTCAAATAAACCTTCATGTCACGAAGTTTAATTAAAAGGATGCCAAAAGTGATCTTGTGGAAACAAAGTAAGCCTAAACCTAATCTTAAAAAAGGTAAACTTACATAAATAGAGGAAAACAGGAATTCCTATGATTGAGATCCTTTAAACAACATACATCACTAACTACAGCTGAAAAAACTTATATTACATATGAGTCATTTTTTGTAGCAAAAATTCCAAACATTCATTAGTTTCCAGCCAAATCGCACAGTAATTTGTGAAATAGTCACAAACTTTGCAATGATTCTTGTACATACATTTGTATGTAATCCACGTAATTGTGACCAGGGAAGTAAAGAGTTGCAAACGCGTGTAGGGAGGAGGACGGTGTCGATGGTTAGGTCAAATAACACAGGACTTAGCCCAGAGACCAGTGTCCACATCCTGTGTGAAACCACAAGTAAAATTTATTTGTCACATAACTTCCATACTTGAGTTACACCACTTTCGCAGTTATTTTAACCCAAACCGCAATCTTTTCCTAAAAACTATTTTTGTTGCCTAAACCTAACCAAGTTGATCTTTTCCTAAACCTAACTAAGTACTTTTATTTTGAAAAGTCTGGAGCGGAGATTGACGCGCGTGTCACATGTTGCTGGACATTCGTGGGAAAATGCATGAAAAATATGTTGTTGAAAGTCGTGCTGACCGTCACGAAAAAAAAGGGAAATTCATGTCTATGTACACGAATCAAAAAGATTAAATTTTGTGACTATTTCACAAACTGCTGTGAGACTGTTGTAGTTTCAGCTGGTGTTGTAGTTTCAGCTTCTCAATTGTAAGGTTTTCTGCTTTTCTGTATTTTATTGTAAACTATATTTGGATTTAAGCCTGTTGGTCGGACAAAACAAGCAATTTAAAAGGATCATCCTGAGCTTTAAGAAATTGTGACAAACATGTTTTACTACGTATTTTATAGACCAAACGATTAATCCATTAATTGAAAAAAGAACCTTGAGAAGATCCTATTGCTAAGAGCAAGTAGAAATACAAGTAACTTATGAATCACAAAGGCTTGATTCACATCATTTATAAAGTAATTGCAAAAATATTTTTTCTTAATTAATTTGGTCTAAACATCTGATCATTATAATTGCAAATATACGGTGTTAACCAACTCATGGGTGCAATCAGAGATCCATGAGGCACTTCAAATTAGTAACATTATGTACATAATGTAAATTCATTTAAAGGGGACAATGCTTGTTAAGACATTTTGAATATGGAAGCCTGGGCATTTATTTCATCGGTCTGTATGAATTTTTATTCAATTTACGGTGTTCCACCGGGGTAATCCAGCCAGTATGAGTACTGGGTCCATATATCACAAACAATCAAGACAACTAGAACATATTCAACTGTAATAACAGTCAAATGGTGTCAAGACACTGAAGCTCATTTCTTGAAAATCCCTAAAACAAAGAAAACTAAATGAATATTGGCAGAACTTTTTCCAGTTTTGAGAAAAGTCTTAAAGGCTAAATTTCAGACTAAATTACTTGTTGTGGTGGATGCTGTAATGATCTGTTCTCTTGGCAGTATGGAGTTACAAACTAATAGAGAATGTGGCGTGTTGGATTTACATTGTCAGAGACAGGAGACGCCGAGGAGCCGTGAAAAGTCATTCTCTGCGTTTATATACGTGATTTAATGATTCCCGCTGTAATCGCTGTTCTGTCCAATTAGAATCCAACACAGGATGTCGCGGCCCCTCAGTGGATGGCTGTGAAACTTTACCAAGTTGTATCAAAAAGAGGCTCGTACATGGTGCATGACCCATAAAACCTGCTAATGCGCTACTTCCTTGACCCTGTCTGACCTCGGACCTCCATACTGTACCACACAGGAAATGAGCTCCGGGCCAAATCAAATGCAGTTTATTTACAAATGGCGTCAAACAAACATAGTAGTTTACCAGGAAACGAGGAACACTGAAGCATGTACAGATGAATACCTATAACATATAACTGTGTGTGTGTAGATAGATAGATAGATAGATAGATAGATAGATAGATAGATAGATAGATAGATAGATAGATAGATAGATAGATAGATAGATAGACTTTATTGATCCCAAATTGGGAAATTATTGTTACAGCAGCATGTTATCCAGCAATGCACAGGAACATTACATAAAATGTACATGTCAACACTAAAGAAATAAATAAAAAAATTACGAAATATAAAGAATATTGGAATACACTATAAATATACCTGACTACTACAACTAGCATCTCATCTCATCTCATCTCATCTGCAACCGCTTATCCCGTTAGGGGTCGCGGGGGGGCTGGAGCCGATCCCAGCCGACATTGGGCGAAGGCGGGGTACACCCTGGACAGGTCGCCAGTCCATCGCAGGGCTGACACATAGAGACAGACAACCATTCACGCTCAAATTCACACCTACGGGCAATTTAGAGTCAACAATTAACCTAACCTGCATGTCTTTGGACTGTGGGAGGAAACCGGAGTACCCGGAGAAAACCCACGCTAACACGGGGAGAACATGCAAACTCCACACAGAAGGGCCCCAAGCCGGATTCGAACCTGCAACCCTCTAGCTGCACCACCGTGCAGCCCTACTACAACTAGCATAACAAAAAATCCAAATTATTAATATAGATTAACCTACTATATACATTAGCAAAGTATGCAAGTTACACTGTTTTGTTCTTTAATAAAAAAATAATTGAGGTAGTAAATGTGCAAATGTAGCGGTGCAAAATTC
>CAKAOI010029680.1:0-17358 GCA_916701655.1 Sebastiscus albofasciatus | reverse complement strand
GAATATTGGCAGAACTTTTTCCAGTTTTGAGAAAAGTCTTAAAGGCTAAATTTCAGACTAAATTACTTGTTGTGGTGGATGCTGTAATGATCTGTTCTCTTGGCAGTATGGAGTTACAAACTAATAGAGAATGTGGCGTGTTGGATTTACATTGTCAGAGACAGGAGACGCCGAGGAGCCGTGAAAAGTCATTCTCTGCGTTTATATACGTGATTTAATGATTCCCGCTGTAATCGCTGTTCTGTCCAATTAGAATCCAACACAGGATGTCGCGGCCCCTCAGTGGATGGCTGTGAAACTTTACCAAGTTGTATCAAAAAGAGGCTCGTACATGGTGCATGACCCATAAAACCTGCTAATGCGCTACTTCCTTGACCCTGTCTGACCTCGGACCTCCATACTGTACCACACAGGAAATGAGCTCCGGGCCAAATCAAATGCAGTTTATTTACAAATGGCGTCAAACAAACATAGTTTACCAGGAAACGAGGAACACTGAGGCATGTACAGATGAATACCTATAACATGTAACTGTGTGTGTGTGTAGATAGATAGATAGATAGATAGACTTTATTGATCCCAAATTGGGAAATTATTGTTACAGCAGCATGTTATCCAGCAATGCACAGGAACATTACATAAAATGTACATGTCAACACTAAAGAAATAAATAAAAAAATTACGAAATATAAAGAATATTGGAATACACTATAAATATACCTGACTACTACAACTAGCATAACAAAAAATCCAAATTATTAATATAGATTAACCCACTATATACATTAGCAAAGTGTGCAAGTTACACTGTTTTGTTCTTAATAAAAAAATAATTGAGGTAGTAAATGTGCAAATGTAGCGGTGCAAAATTCAACATGTGCAAGATTATTACAGACTAAAACAGAATGGAGTTTGGTTGTGACAGAAACTATAGAGCTGAGAGTTTTCTGTTAGACAGAGGGGAGGTGTTGAAGAGAGTTATTGCTTTAGGTAGGAAAGATTTCCTCTATCGGTCCTTGTGACAGTGAAGCTGAATCAGTCTGTTGGAGAAAGAGTTTCACTGTCTGTCCATACGGTCCAGTAGTGTATACAGTATATGTATATGCTGCACATGTCCTGTGTAGCAAAGAACATTAATATAGTCAGTTTGAGCTTCATGTTCCTGAAGATTTACAGCAGAGATTTACTCTCCATTATTTATTTTCAGTTTTATAAAAACAAGCTTTTATCATGAACAGAATAGCTCATATATGATCTCCTAATATCTAACAGTATCATTTAAAAGGCTCTGAAAATCTCCATTTCAATTCAGGGATTCACTGCTCTAGAGCCTGTCAGACGGTAACTCCTCAGGCTATAGGCTTAACTTATGAGGCCAGTACAAGTCAGAGAATAAGCAAAGACCTGTTGTCAGATGTGATATAGTATGTTTCTGTCCTATCTGTAAATAATAAAGAAAAGGAGCCTTACATTTTGTTGTACAGCAGGTAGGTTTTAGCTGGTTTCAAAGGTCTTTGACTTGCATTAATCAGCAGGCCTATTTATAGGCACACAGACGCAGGTGTTTTCAATCATTCTGCTCATTAGATCTCTGCTCCAGCTAGGCGGAGCTTTGCTAGATATAGCATTATGCCACCACACTGATGCTCACTAACAGGATTATAAAGAGGTAAGGTGTAAGAGTTGTAAACAGGCAGATAAGTGAAAACACCTGTGTGTACTGCAGGCCTTTCTCATTGGATGAAATTACTCAGTGTAGCTAATAGGAAAGGCATCAGTCCTCCTGCTGACATCATAGAGAAGTAACATCCAACTCCTCTTTTAGCTCTTTGTTTTAGTAATATGCACATTTAGTGTAATATTAGTCTTTCGCATTAATTCCAAATTTCCAACAAGCTTCGATAAACACACTGTATGCCAACAAACATCAGCAGTGTTGCCACATTGGGCTGGTTTCCACACAATTAGCAAACTTTTGATTAAGTTGGGCTGGTAGATGAAATTTGGGCTGCTTTTATCAACATTTGGTGGGTTTTTTTTGCAAATATTGTGAAAACAATATTATCAAACAAACTGTTATTTTATGGTTACAACATAGATATAAAATTCAGTTAATTCTGTTGTGTCTACTCACTCATATTATTGACTCATTTAATTTGAGAAATATTTGATTGACATGAGTTGTATTCAATCGTCGTTTAGGATAACGAAGGACCTGCTTACCTTGACGTCGTCATCATCATTAACATTGACATGGAAAGTTGTGTATTTGTCTGACTGCACTCTTTGTGGGATGCGATAGCCAAGTTATAGATTTTGGTTATTTTGGTTATATGATGCAGATATGAAGCTTTATGTGCTATGAATTGTGCGGGTTTTAAGTTGTGATTGGGCTGCAATCTAATCTGGCAACACTGATCATCAGACAAAGTTAGTGACTAGCTGGTGAAGAAAGTCAATATCATGGTCCAGGCTAGATTTTCAATGCACACTTCATCATGTTGAGAAACATTTGTTTGCTGTCTTACTCAAAGAAGAATAAAAAGTCAATATAAATGTCATATTCAGTACAAAGATAGGACTGGGGTGTGTCATCTTAAAGGCTAGAAGCAGAGGGAAACAGCTAGCCTAACTGGCCTCGTTTACACACCTCATTAGCTGTAGCTATACCAAGATAGCCACAATACAACAGCACTCATCTGGCTTTTGCTCATTGTAAAATAACACTGTAAATTCCAGCCTTTCATTTAAGCTAGGCTACACTACTGTTGTACTGGCTGTACAAAATGAAACATATCTTATCATTTGACACGCCCAAGCATATTTCCAAAATTCTGACACTGTTTTACATTTCAAATTACAACATGTTAGGGGAAAAACACCTAGCTTTATCTAGTGTGCTGTCTACATAGAGTATGAGAGCGCCTGCGTGTGGTAATTCATTTTCATTTGAGGATTTCTTTGCTAGGAGCTGTACTTTTTGAAATATCTTTATAATCCCATGAGAGTGCCCTATCTTCTTAAACTACCACCTGCCCTTCACATCTATCACTCAAATCATGAACTATCGCCAAATAAACTCATCATAACTCAATATTACTAAGCCGGATGGCTCATCCCCCACACCTCGGTGCTCAGTTTCAGCCCAGCTCCGTGCACTGTTGGCTGGGCACCAAGAGCTTGCTGCATCCCTGAGGATATCCAGGCCTAATCTTCTGCTTGCCAGTAGTAAATACAGTTTGGTAAATGGGGCTTGGAGGCTGTGTGTGGGAACTGCATGCTGGACCGAAAGTAACGCACTTGCTGTGGGTTTTCGACATCTCCGGACCGATTCTGTGTCTGGGGTTTACTTTAAGGTTGGAACAGTCATCTGCAGGGAATTGTTGGAAGAGGCTGGATGTCCACAAGGAGGAAATTCAGTGTTTAAACATGACAGGAGATTTGTCGCAATTAGTTGTTTTCGATGAATTTGTTGCTAAGGGGAATTAAAGGTCATTTCTTATTTGCAAAACACTGAAAGCAGTGTTGCTGAGAACTATACACAGAAGAGCTGAGGAGGGATAATAAAAAAATCCTGACAAGTGCGAAATGTTCAATATTGCAATTGCCCATGGATCCCCAGCTGTGCTGAATAGTCCAAAAGGAGGACACCAAGTCTGTCTCAAGTTTGCTTATATATGCTCGCTAATTAGCTACACATTTATAATGTCTGCCAGTCAAAAAAATGCAAGTACGTTTCCAAAAAAGGTAAAAAAAATGTCATGTTGCAAAACTGTATTACACAGATATATGTTTTGGGCTGAAATGTGCAAAACAGAAGCAATAACATTAAAGGTAAACATAACATTTTGTGCAGTAGATTTACTTTGTACAGTGTAGTTCATGTAGTACATGTGTGCTTGTGCTGATATAGTATTTCTCATTCATGCAGTATAGCTTAATAATAAAAGGCCTACAGTTGGTTTGGTTCATATTCAGCACAAGTCACAACTTAAGTATACAGATTTCTTAATTCATGTAGTTATGCTATTCTGTTGTTGAAATGATGCACAATATGAGAGTAACCCATACAAACTGGAGTAAAAGTGCTCTTAGTTGCAGCTCTCCATAAAAAGTCAACAATGATCCACCACTTCAACTCACTGACAAGTCTAAAGGATGTTTAACGGTTTGTTCGACTGTAACTTGACAGCAGGCCAGAGTTTGTTTGTATATTATTCCATTCAGTGATAATTTTATCCCTCGTCACATCACACCACTTGCTTTAATTTGGCTGAATGAGCAAAAACAGATGAAGTTCCCATGAACTCAGACCACCTACTGTCTCTCTCTCTGCCTCTCTACTACACAGTGGAGAAAAAAAAGGGTTGCAACATCGCTTCACTTCAGCCTCAAAAACAACATTACCATATAAATATCCTGCCAGTTTAACACACTGAGGTTAAAAGTGACAAGGTGACTGATGATCACAACTGTTGGGTGGTTTTGGTCAGTTGCTCAATTGTATCATTAGGCGTTTAATGAAAGGCCAGTGCCTATAGATTGCCTAAAAAATAAAACTTGTCAAAAAAACAGAAAAGAAAAAGGCATGCATGAAAAAAGTTTAGACTAAATCTAATACAGTTTTGATTGAGTAAAACTAGACTAAATGTCTTTCCACAACTATTGCTATGTCAGCAGTTGCTACCTCCCTAACTAGGGCTACTTACTATCCTTTAGTATTCTGTTCGCAGGTGAGGATCAGCCAAAATGTCCTCACTTTCCAAAAATGTCCTCACTCCGAAGGTCCAAAACTCAAATTGGTCCTCATAAAGATAGCTATACAAGAACACACACACACACACACACACACATACACACACACCTGTACACACAGAGAGAGAAGAAGGTTTCAGATCCAGACAAACCTTTCTTTTAATGAAAACAACACTGCATGTACTTGTACACACGTCTATTGAACACGGCGCGGACACACACACACACACACACGTACATATGTGTGTGTAGACCTGGCAGGGACCCCCATGAGTCAATTCTGTTATCTGAACAAAACCCATCAGACATCTATTTATCTTGGTATGTGTGACAAAGCAGACTGGGGAGTCTAGTTAAACAGTTTCTTCAAAACAAACTCCTTCTGCCAAAGCTGCTGTTGGCCGGAGGAAGTCTGAACTGGAGAGGCTGCAGAGGTGAACGGAGGCCAACGAGACGATCTCTGGAGAGGAGAGGAGTACAGAGATAACATTAAGGAAATATTTAACCACATGGGATATTCTCATGTGATGTTGGTAGTTTATTTAATTTGTGTATGTTGCCAATGCAGAAAAGGAGATGTGTGACAGAGGATGATGATTTCCCTCTTTACTTTTCTTGTTCATAACTTTTATCTCTACACATTTATTGCATTTGACAGCAGGAGATTCATCCAGCCTGCCCGGGCAGGGGCAGCCTCTGTCCTTGATCATCTACCTCCTATACTGCTGTATTAACCTCTGGACGTGATAACACAGCTACTATCTGCAATCCATCAAGTCAAACCAGGTTATCCATTTTGAACAGCTCCCAGATGAGATAAGGAACTTTTGGAAAAGCAGCACTGGAAAATGTACAGCGACGGTGTCACTCGATGGAAGAAACAATCCAAATAACATTAGTGTAGATTGTATTTAGATTAACGAGCCATTTATCATGAATCTGAAGAAAGATAAATGGGTGGTGCACTTTGTGAGGTAATATGTCGTTAGCTGAATTTCACTGTTGACCTTTCAGCAACCTGTTAAATGTCGAAGAAAGAAAAAGTGGCCACATGAAGTTAAATACAAATTTGGCCCCATAGATTGAGACAAATGATGATATATTTTCAGAGAGAAGCTGTGCTGGCTGTATGTTAGTGTCATGCTCTTCCTTATCCTACATAATGTGGCTGTTGCCTTTCACAATATCATAACTTCTTTTGGCTCAGTTAAATGTGGCTGTAGTGATACAAGTTGTGTATAAATAGACTTTGGAGATACTGTAAATCTGACTTTGTTAGTTTTCTTAAGCACCTTTATGCATACAAAATACATGAGTTTAGATGATAACAGTTAAACCTTATAAATATGTGTGTCTTCAGCATAAGAAATGCAAGTATGAGCTTGATAAAATTACTTTTACATACTATAAAAATACAGTTTTATCATGGTGCTTGTGTACTTTTTACATGGTGCATAATGTGTGGTATGTCAGTATGCGCCATGCTTAGGATTATACATTAGCAGTGCATTACAGGAACATTTTTCCTCGCCATCTTACCTCTCTGTGTTGGATCAGCGTAACGTCAAACTGTGTTTGGTGACATAGCGGCAGGACTGTAGTCCAGAGTAGACCGCCTTTGTTGAGTCTGACGTTAAAAGGAAATTCACCATTATAGTTTTAAGACCTCATCAGTCTGTAATGTTGAATGGGTTGCAGGAATTATATTATATTTATAGTATAAATAGCATGACATTACACGGATATTCCGCATGTCATGAGGAAGCATTTTAGGCTTTTTGCGTGTCATTTGTACACCATGCAACAAAACTACTTTAATATCTGCAGTTACATCGAGGCAACAAAACCACTCAGTTAAGTATAGGCAACAAAACTACTTCACGTCACTTGCAAAACAAAACGCCGGTCTCGAACTATGTTTGTTGGACACATCGACCTCTCCACCCACCCATCATAAGCAGTCTTTCTCAGTTTTTATTCTACGTCACTAGCTCTGAGCATGACACGGATGCTTACAATGCAGTCATTACAGACTACATGGTGTACAAATGACACGCCAAAAGCAAGAAAGGCATTCTTATTGCACACTAAATGCCTTGCACATTATCATGGACTCCATACGGCTTTTCGTGCGAACAGACACCACATTTTAAAATAGCAACAAGTGGCATTCACAAGGCTGAATGTAGAATCCACTTCCAGTAGGTGCTGTTCCTTTAATGGCTGCAAAATACTGGCTCTATAATCAAACTCTAACTGTATTAAAGAGGATGGAGACCCCCCAACGTCTCCATTGAAATACAAGCTACAACGGAGTCAATACACTGTTTACATAGATTGATAGGTCTGTCAAGTTTCAACACTCAGCAGAGGTCAATGCCACTTAACCCACCTAAGCTCCATTCAGGCCCCAACCCGTTGACCAATTGTGGATTTTGTGTCTCCAGTAACTGACCAAGATGAAGGTGAATGGTAGATTCTGCGGTGCTGAGACAAAAACTCTACTTTGTTTAAATGTCTATCTCTGGTTAATTAGGTTATGGATCCTGAAAACACTATACAAATCATCACAGAGCAACAAGTGACACACAACAAAAGATATTAATTTCAGAAAATAGACGACAGACTGCTGGTAAAGCATCTCGAATGAACTGGAAGAATCAAGAACATCCATTGTTCCTCACGCTACTGGCACTGCAAACAGCAGGCCAGCCACGCCGGGTTCAGTGTACTTGTTGAAGACTGTAGTAAAAGATCCTCTGTAAAAGGATGTATTAAAGTAAAAGGGATCATTCAATCAAATCAAATTGTTTCCATATTGCCACAGTGCAGTGCAAGGATTGAAGATCAGGACCTCCAGCCTTGTCAGGCCTAAAGGCTCAAAAGAAGCTATTACAATCAGATTTAATGGCACAATTAAAAGGTTTTTCAATGTCAGCGAGGAATGTACTGTATCATAGACGGAAGGACATACTACCACTCTGATATCCTAATCTTTACACACAGTCTTTTGCTCTGTCACAAAACTGCTTCTTATTAAACAAACACGTCATTTTCAATGAGTTGTCTTTCCTACCAGCCACTTCAGCTAGAAATCTCTTGCTGCAAAAGATCAAATTGTTACAGTAACTAGTCAACGTGATTGATTGTTTTTTGGAACAAAAAGTAATTTTGCTCCCCTGACTGTTGCCCTCTTGTTGATTAATGACTGGGCGTGAATAATGACCAGGCAAGCTGAAACCATATTTTTCTCAGATGATTGTTTCAGGGTTCCATATATGCAGTCATTATTTCTCCCTGTGCAATATCTTACTCATCTGTAAGTTATTTACTTTAGCCTATAGGTATTCCATCAATCCTCACTACAGAGAGAAACCTGCCACTGAATGATGACACCTAGCAGCAGGTTAGCGTTTAAGGCTAACGCTAGTTAACATTTAGATAGGTCTATTGTCATTTTAACAAACAAATGAATCTGTGACTGATGCCTATCCAAGCTTAAGGAACTTTTTACTGAGTTGTTGGTCTTTCCCATTGATCATGAAAGAAATGTTCAACATAAAAGCTTTAAAATCTCCTCCTCTGAAGGGGGATCAATGTCTGGACTTTTTTAGTCACTTGCCAACTGCGAGTCAGTTCCCTTTTGGATTTTCTTGGAATTTGGCTTCAGGTTCTTTTGACGAAAGACTAAATTCAATATCCAAGAGTTTGAATAGGCTACAGCTAGGAAAATATATTTCCGACTCACTGATGGCTTAGAGACATCCAAATTGGAAATGATGCATGGATCTGTCAACCAAGCACCAAATCTATCCAGAGCATTAACCTGAAATCCTATATTTTAATGGAAGCATGTGGATAGTCTATTTGGTCAGTCTCATGTTGTTTGTTAGGGGCCAGTCACTTGTTCTGTTCAGTGGCTCAGTTATCTTTCCATCTGCAAAAGAAGGACTACATGTCTATTTTTAAGTGCTCATAAAATGATATCCTCTGTTATTCAGCCAAGAAAACAGATTTTGGCAGCAATACCAAAAAATGATGAACACATGATTCATCATGGAGTCAGATGGCTTTTCTCAGCACTGCAGGGAGCTTCACCTCATCTTGTATTTGGAGCTAAATCTAAGCATTGCTTGTTTTTATCAGGTTTTATATCTCTAACAGTATGCATTAGTACTACAACATTATGTCCGATTCAACTTAAAGTGACCTTTCAAATTTTTAACAAAAGTCTACAGCCATTCTGCTGGAGCATCTCTGTGAAGCTGTACTTTGGCACAGAGTTAGCATACAAACTTCATGCTCACAGTGACAATGCTAACATGTTAGCATGTTAGCATGCTAACATTTGCTGATTAGCACGCTGCCTTTGCTGACGCGAAAGTCATTAGTTTTGCAGGTATTTGGTCATAAACCAAAGAATGAAAAGTGAAGTATGTAGGTATTACAATTTTTACCCCAGACAGGGGCATGAATAACTGTGTGGTAACCCATACAATAGTTTTCAAGACATTTTACCCCAAACTACAAAGTCAACCTCATGGTGGCGCTAGAGGAAAAGTCAGCAGATCTCCAAAGTCAGTAGGATTCATCCTCTGGGAACCATGAACGTCTGCACTAAATTTCATGGCAATCCATCCAATAATTATTGAGATATTTCAATCTGGACCAAAGTTGTGAACCAACCAACCGAGCTGAGTCATGGATTACGTATATTTATAACTGGATCTTTTCTTTTCTATTGATGAATCACAAAGTCAGCTGACTTGGCTAATAAACTTAAGTTTTCAAATTTAGTTTTTCAATGCTTTTAGTCTCATTCCATTCACTTTCATTGTAGTGAGTCAGCAGCAGAAACAGAGCTCTTAAAAATCAATCAATAAGACAGAAATTGCATGACATATTTGAGGGGAAAGTAGGAAAATATGTTGTGTTTTGCGATTAGAATGAACTGGTCCTTTAATTTAATTTCCCGTACTTTAAATAATTAATGCAATACATGCATAACTTTTTTTCAAACCACCCTGCATACTGTAAGTTGTCAACATCACTGACACTTGTATTGGTTTGCAGCAGAGAACATGGAGCTACTGCATCTGAAGCGATTTGTCAGTTTGTGTGTTTGGAAAACAACAGAACTTTATAAGATCCAGACCTCGCTGCACTCTGGGAGACTTTCCACCATCAGCCTCTGGAGAGGATGCACGGATGCAACCATCTGATGAATATCAAATGAAAATGATTCAGTATGACATGTTTATTAAGAGCTACAGTGGAAATCTAAGCCAAGAATGTACGCTATTATATAAAAGATGTTTTTCCAAAGTTAAAGACCAGATTCTGATTGAGTAAGTAAAACAGTAAATCTCGGCTGCACCGTATTACAGGCTCAATCTGCCATACATTTCTAATCTATGAGTAAAGGAACTGGCTAAATCCCACTGATTTATGTTGGCAATTGCAAACACTACTATGCCTCTGTTGGTTTTCTCACCATGTTGCCCAAATCCTTGTCTCTGGGAACTACATAGTTGATCTGGGAGTGCCTACATTACAAATAAAGATGACCCAGGACGCATGTATACATAGCTCTCTGGGAAAAAGATGTCACCAGACGCTCCGGGGGAATCGTGCATGTGTGGGACGCAGGAGCTGTTCCCAAAAATAGATACAGACCTCTTGTACGGAGATGGTTAAAGGAATGCAACTCCCCCCCTCCTGAACTTGTTTTCACAGGATGGACACGGGAAAGAGGCAAGGATCAACCACATTCACCCTCATCATTCAAATTTGGGAATAGTATTCAGGCTTCATCCCTAGAGAGACAAAGTATCTTGGCTTTTGCCTCCAAGCAATCAAATTGGCAACACAGTGTTTCACAAAATGCACTGATCACTCAAGAAAGGATGAAATACAAACAGGCTTAATGCTGAAATGTTGAATAACAAGGTGAAGAGAAGAATGAATATCTGTATGTTCTTTTTTTCATAAACCAAGCCAAAAATATGACAGTCAAACATAATGCACTGACACATATTTAATAGAATATATTGCTAATATTACATGTTTTACCCCAGACATTACAAATCATATATATATTTTGTTTATTCATTTCTGTAACCTATGAAAACTGACACTTAAATATAAGATAATCCAGGACAGTGAATATTTTGTTATTTTAAAGGTGTAGTGTGTAGAATTTGGCGGCATCTAGCAGTGAGGTTGCAGATTGCAACCAACTGAAACTTCTTCCGTGTGCCAAGCGTGTAGGAGAACTATGGTTTCCGACGCGGAAACATGAAAACGTGAACGACCCTATCTAGAGCCAGTGTTTGGTTTGTCCATTATGGGCTACTGTAGAAACATGGCGGCCTGCTCCGTGAAGAGGACCTGCTCCATATGTAGATATAAACGATTAACTTATTTTAAGGTAATTATACACTAAAGAAAACATACTTATTAATTAGGACTGTCGAAGTTGATGCGATAACACGTTAACGCAATTTGTTTTAACACCACTTAACTCTCACTACCTGTGAGGGTGATGACAATGATTTGTCATTGTTTTGTGTTAATGGATTTCCAGTAATAAATACATGCATTTGCGATTAATTGTGATTAACTATGGACAATCATCCAATAAATCGTGATTCAATATTTTAATCGATTGACAGCCCTATTATTAATACTATATTCCATTTCAGACAATAGATCCTTTAAATGTTACACACTGTTCCTTTAATTTATTGATTAAAATTACATAATTATCGTGTTGTAATGCTTATGTGAGCAAGGACCATTTTTTAAAACCACTGATGGCCTGTTCAAGGAAGTTTGGACATCTGAGACTTGAGAGTCAGCTTCAACAAAGCATTTCAAAGTATGTTCTAATGTAATTGAAAAATTGAAATTGAAAATTGAAGAATAAGATAACGTGATTTTGGAGTTTATTGAATTAAATGGTGACTTGGAAAAATAAAAAAAGGATGTTAAAGCAAGGGTCCAAGTGCATTTATTACAAGCTGACATATATCATTTTGACATAAGCTAAATCTAGACAACAAAATGTTCATTGTAACAGTAGATAAGCCTTGTCAAGGTTTTCATATCTCGACAAGTTAATTGTTCAAGATTCAATCTGAAATGAATGGAACCCATCAGCTGCCTTGAAACTAATGGTCTGCTTTGAAAAATGTTTAACGGTAGTATAAAGTATACACAATTTGTAGTAAATGGACTTAAACATGCTAAACCACCAGTGTGCTGCTTTAAGAGTTTGGCCTAAACACCTCATAAATAAAGATTGTGTATGACCCCCATTTACAGATATGACCTCAGTGCTGCATTCACTGAATTCAGCTGTGAACATCAACAACACATGACGCAGCAGCACAGAAGTGATTGTCATAAATTCTGCTTCTATTGTACCAGAGTAAACAATGCACAGCTCCATCAACCTAAACAGGGGATTTTTCAAATAGTTCCTGTCTGATGCTGCCTGTCTTTTCACTCGCAGTCCGGCAGGCTGCTCTTAAAGACGCGGACAGTTTCGGTCCGGGCTGCCAACCCAAACAGTGTAATCACATACTCTGTGGCTCATGGTACAGTGAGCGCACTCGTCCAAGCGTGGAGAGAGGGGAGGGAGGTATTAGGTTCTCCTCCCCAGAGATCAGACACACCGGAGGCGCTCTGCTTGTAAGGCGTTCACCAGCTGTACGGGGCTGGTGGTGCGATGGAGCTCCTTCACTGCTGAGGTCCTGCTGATGACTGAAACACTGAGGGGGGGCCTCCCTGAGAGGATTGGGTCTTATGTTCACTTATTAATTTAATTAGATTAATTCCAAAATTAGATATCCACCATTTTGGCCTGTACAGAGCTCAGTTTGTATTATTGTATCATATCAATTAAATGTGTGCAGTGATGGAACAAATACCCATGTGGATCCACATCTGGATTTGTTTGTATTGTAATGAACAGGTTGTTTTATGTCTCTTTTATTTAGAAGTCTTTACTGTAGTTAAGTTGAATGTTAAAATGTATTTCTACATTGTCTCTTTTACATTTTTGTTGACTTTTCAGGATTTTTTTTTTATTTTTTATAAAGAATGTATTGAAAAATACCTATTTGAAATAGTAAGAGAGGCAGTTGCTGGTGACGTGCAACAAACTACCAGTGTGAAAGCTATAACTTGCAGGGAGGCTTTTGATTTTTGGCATTAGGGGGACGCTCAAGATGTTTTGGTTTTTCACAACCACAGATAATGCTAATGTAAATAATGTTTTACAAAAAAATTATGTATTAATAGATATTGTATTTGCATTCTCAGCCTTACATACCACATGTGTCCATTATTAACAGTGGTGGAGGCCATAGTTCAAGTGCACTTATACAGTATCCGACATGGGAACGCCCGCTTTTAACTTGATGGTTGATTTGATACAATGCAGAAATATATTATATTTGGCCGATGATGACGAATTACGCTGTCAGCTGGTGTAAGTGAAGATGTCATATCATCTCCTATTGATTTATGGATATTTTTCTCAGTGAAAAAAAAAAAAATCCTTTAGGACCTGAAGATCAGTTCAATAGTTGTACTGTCACATCCATACACAATCATTCACTCAGTTATGATTTATCATTTTCATCATTAACAAGGTGACTAAAGCTTTGGTAGGGACAGTTTTATCAGGAACATGCGTGTTTCACTGCTCTGAACGTTTCTAATCGTCACAGAGCTTTAACAAGGCACTTCTGATAAGCCCTTTATACATCAGTGTTATTGTTATCGTACGGCTTTCTGAGTGCTTCATCGGATCGCAATCACAGATGATGAATTACTGCAGCCTCAGTACATATTTGTCTTCATGGAGGATTTAGCACCAATCTGAATCTTCACTGGGATGATGATGCTGAAATATGAACCAATATTTGCTGACGGCTGGTATTATAATTGCTTCTATACTAAACATACATTTTCTATTATTATTAATATTATTAAAGGTTCTCTTTACAATATTCAATACTCTGTACTTTGTTGACTTTGTTTGCGCATGTGAGCATGCCCACTGGCTATATCTCACAGCTGCTGCTCTGCAATGCTCTTATACGGTGGTTAACGCTGACAACACTGTCCCTACTGACGGCGTCGTCGCAGTGGCATAGTACCCGCCCTCCGGTTCCCCCCAGGTTAACACTGTTAGCTCTGTCAGCACTGTCACTTTTGCTTTCACTGTTAGGGTTGTCAGCACCGTTAGCTACGAGCTGCTGGCTCAGCCGTCGCCACGTTGAGAGCTCTGTGGAGCTAATAGAAATGCTCCCAATCTCGCATTTAGCACCTTTAAGTAGTAGTAATTACACAGCTTTGTTGAATAGTTGATTCTGATGTCAATCACACCGTTCTATGGTCTGTTATTTCTTTATAGCAGACCGTTGCTATGTATAACAGACCGTTGCTATGGGCGCAGTTCTGATGTCGGGCTCTGGAGGACCAGTTTTGTGTCAAATTATTGATTTCTTAAGTAAGTAGCCGTGTAATAAGCGGGATAACGTACAACTGTTGTGAAATAAATCTCTTACTGTAAGGGCGATGAGGCGTCCTGTCAGGCTCGCTGTACATTATCCCTTACTTATTATTATTATTTTTTAAAAAAGACAGATTCATCATGTCACATATATTTTAGGTGTAGCATCAGCAGTGGTGGAAGAATTTGCCTACTCAGATCCTTCACTTTGTTATGTTCTGGTTAACAAAACGTGGACCCAAAAGCGGCACACAACTTGAAGTTATTATAATAATAATTGTACGGTGGACAGGGCTGGGGGTCCTCAGAGTCCGACGTGGCAGTGATAATGACTATCAGATTTAAAGGAAGCAAGGGGGCATGTGGCTCCAGGGATCCTCCAGATGGTGACTCGACGTCCACGAGCGATCCGAGGAGGAAGAATGGCGTTGGAGAGTGAGCAGGCAGGTGGGTAACTAAGGGAATGGATCCGAGGTGAGTAAGGACGGCGTGGAGGAGTGAGCAGGCAGGTTAGTTGCAGGAAGCGGAGGCAGCTGACAGGTAACTAGACCTTGGACAAAAGGACAAAAAAACTGCATGAGTACAAAAAGTACAAGGTGAGTAGAGACAAAGTAAAAAAACAGCTAAGCAAGGTAAGTGAGCCTGAATACGTTACTACCACGGTGGGTGACGGAACGATCTGGCGATGAATGGCAGGAAGACCGGAGTTGATATACTGCAGGAGAGTGTCTTCATTGAATGATTGATGTCAGCTGCTCCAGCAGCAACCGCCCAGGACAAGGAGGAGGAGAAGGCCACACCTCCTTACACACAGACAAACTAGGCAGACAGGGTAAAACACACAGGAGACAAAAGGACAGGGAAACAGAGGAAACAGGGAAAACTAGACTGCCAGGTGACATCATGACACACTTAAGTAAAAGAACAGAACTTTTATCAGTGAGATGTGCTTTCCTGTAGTATTAGAGCTACAGTAGCCTACTTAGTATCAGACGTAAAAGTACTCTTGTCAGCATTTTACCGATGAAGCCAAATGACGTGGACCTAATTTGAACTACTTTATATACTGTTGAGTTGTTTAAACCCTAATAAAGCATCACATATTAATCATATTTTTGTATGATTCACAAAGTAATTAGCTGTCCAATAAATATAGTGGAATAAAAAGTCCAATATTTCCCTCTGAACTCGTGAAGTAGATGTATAAATATTCATGCACCTCAACATTTTTAAGGACAGTAGCCTATTACTCAAGCAAATGTACTGAGTTACTTTCCTCCTCTGAGCACCAATTCATAATATAACTTATGATTTGAGGATAACAGTATATATCCAAGTGTATGAGTTCCTACTGTAAACTTTTATAAGCTGATTATTCCTGTCATCTGGCCTACAGCCACATTATCATTCTGCACGTAATTGTAAACAGCGTGCACGATGACACGGAGGAATGGCTGTCGGAGGTCAAAGACTAAAGCCAGGCTACTTTGCCAAGATGTTAAACAACAAGCTTAATGTGGCTACAGAAATGCTTTATGACTGTAATTGTTTAAGTGGGAGAAATACTAAGTATACAGTACATAAGAGCACTTGGCTTGTGTTATTACTAAATGGGTTCTGCACATTAAACAGATTTATCTGTGGTTGATGTAATCATAAATTTGCAGTCTGAGTTGCGGTGGTTTGGTTTTGGCCATCTCCTTTCACACTTCACTGAAACAACAAGTGCAGAGCTGCTGCAGACCCAAATGATGACTAACTCCACTTAGAGGATTTGTTATGAAAAGCGAAGGTCAAACGCAGGGTTGTAAAGGCTAAATTCCACCACGGGTTCATAACTGGACGTCATATTTGAAAATAAAGATCAGGCATGAATCCATGTCACTGTATACAATGTGAAAGGAGACGAGGAGAGTGTCTATAAAATGTGTCTCAGCCTCGTACAAATGGCTCTAGATAGACGGAAGGGATGACGGAACATGATAAATTCTGGACAAGTGAGCAACCGCATGGATCCTCACCTCTCCTGAATACAATGAGGCCTACACAAGCAGGTTCGGGGCGAACATAAAACAGAAGTGACCCTCTGCCTTTAAGGGCCTCACTCCCACCACATCTTTCAGACGCGCTCGCATTGGGAAAACAAGGAATCTCTGAGAGGCCGGTCAGAGTACACCTCAGAAGTGCGAAGCGTTACTCTAAACATTTTTTCAGCGCCATGCTGAACGCCGTGATCAGCTTGTCAACGTGGAGACCCGGAGCTGTGTTAGCTTTACCCCACCTCCCCCTCGGTCAAAGTTGTGAACCCAAGGAGAGTTTATTATTTCTACTCAATTAGAGCTTAATCTGATACTCCGAAGGGCCCGTTCTTAGCTCCACACCTAAATAGGAAAATGGATTCAATTCAGGCAAAATGGCTCATTAATTACCTACATATCACTGTAATTGAGGATGGCAATAGAGGGACAGTTGGTTATAAGTCCTCGTCAGGGAATATACATCCACTAGGTGGGTCGCTGCAGAAACATGTTGTCTCCATAGAAACGATTGCATGAATAATAATCTCTGAAGTGTTGTGGAAGTGGAGAACATCTTGAAGCCCTCCAGAAGTGCAATGTTCCCATAAGGCCTTTAATATCTTGTATTCGTCATTGGAGGAAAGCAACACGACCATTAACTATCATGGTATTTGGTCATAAGGTATTGATTTCGCCGTGCTCTGCAGTCTTTTGTGTTTAAAATACAAAACCATGATGACAGAGAAATGGAAACCAGACGAGCTCCTTGCACAGTTGGCACTTTAAAGCTTACATAAATCGTTTGGGCGCTGCTAATAAATTGAGCAGCAGTGAATATTGTAGAGGTGTAACTGTGATCTTGGGGTCCTCAGAGAAAACAATTACTGAAGCCGAAGTCTTGATAGAAGCTGGATATAAAGCTAAAGTTACACAGCCTCTGAATAAATACTTGGGCTAATTAAAATGCAACTCATCCTAACAGATGGTTAATGAGCTGTTGGAGACATTTAAACAAGCAGCTGGTTCTGGTGCCGGTCTCAACAGCCCGGTCTCATTCTC
>CAKAOI010029679.1:0-23131 GCA_916701655.1 Sebastiscus albofasciatus | reverse complement strand
TATATATATATATATATATATAGATAGTTAGTAAGATTTTGGCTTCTTATGGTGCCAAAATGAGACAAAAGAACAGGATACATCACTGAGTGTATATCTAAATCATTTTAATATGTTCTGTATGTATCCTAGGTATTTATATTTGACTGGAATTTTGCTTAAGATAGCACCCTGTAATAAGGGAAACACTGAGCGGCTACGCTAGACTCATATTACCTCAGCTACAGAAACGGAAAGGGGGAAGGGGGATTAAAGGAATGATACTACATACTGTAGCTGGCCCACCTGACCCAAGTCCCGAATGAGTATCTGCCCCGACACAGAATGTGTGTTATTTAAAGGCTGGCCCACACGAAAAGATTTTTCAAATCTTAAAAAATGTTTAAAATGTGAGAGATCACACAAACTCCCAGACAGGTGAACTGGAGACTCAGTTGTCTGTTCTGCTCATACACTGCAGCTGGTGCACCGCTGTATGCGAGGCGGAAATGGTTAATAATCGGTTAACAAGGGTCGGTTATATCGGTTAAGAAAATGTTTCAAAATTAGCATCCCTAGACAGTTGTCAAGTTAAGAATTATTCACAAACATAGCCACCCAGGAATCTTTACTACCAAATATAATCACATCCACAGGGGAGAAAAACCTTCAAACACTCAGGAGACGGTTAGGAAGGTTAGCAGGCAAGGTTATAAGTCGAGCCACAGACTGACGTAAAGCTTCTGAGTTTAGCCGGTAAAGAACGATGGAGATTTAGACCAACTATGTATAGTACTGAAAATGTGTGTGCATGTGTGTGTGAGAGAGAGAGCCTGCGATCCAGATGGAGAAAAGAGAGAAACTATGCACAGAAAGGAAGCACAGGAGGTGTGATGTGTCTGCACATGACTGACATGCATCCCTGCAAGTAGAGCACACATTTATAATTAGCAGTGCAATAGATGTCAGGCAGGCATAGCTGGCATACATACAGGACATGAATACACACCTGCTTAGTACCACTGATACATGATGACACTGGCATACGTGCGTGCGTGCGTGCGTGCATGTGCGTGTATGTGTGTACTTTACGTTTGCTATATATAGATAAAACGCATGCAGGATGAATGTGTGAAAGTGATAGAAGGTGTTTCCTCGGTCCGTAATGTCAAAATATTTTCCTTGTAGGTTTTCTGGAAAGAACTCTGTGGTTTAGTAGTAATTATGAAAAGTGAAACAGTGTTGGTACTTCCAAATAATTCCTTCCAAGTAATTGCTGGCTTTACCTCTCTCTCTCCATCGCTCCACGGCTCTCAACATGGCAACGTCTGAGCTGGCAACTCGCTGCTAACGGTGCTTACAGTGCAAACATCAGCACTGTAACCGCCATGATCTAGCCAGTGGGGCACGCTCACATGCACTAAAAGCACACGCGACTGGACTGACGATGTCAACAAAGCACAGAGAAGCTCCGATTACAACACAGACAGAGGGAGAGTGACTTCATTCTCTGCTCAGGTAGACATTACTCCTCTAATATAATAACCTTTCAGCATATTGAAATTCAAGTGCTCTGAGAGAAAACTAGACATCTGCACCTCCTCATGGCTCTGTTTTCAGGCTTTAGAAATCTAGTACGTGACGGGAGACTTTGGCCAATCACAGGTCATTTCAGAGAGAGAGCGTTCCTATTGGCTGTGCTCCGGCTGGTGGGCGGTGCTTGGTATTTCCTCAACTGATCTCAACATGGCTGCCGGGTCACAAACTTTCTCATTTCACAGTTAAACAGTACACTACAAGATGATGCAATATGCTGAAAGGTTATTATGGAAGTTTTGCCCAATGATGCCAAAAACGTGTTGCCGACTGAAGCTTTGACTAACTAACTTTTTGCAGTATTTCCAATACATGTAACTGCTGCTAGTTTTAGTGATGAAGGTAAAGTTGTAGTTTTGGTGGGGTGGGGTGGGACTTTGATATAAACAGACATCAAACTGGGTGTTTTGAAAACATAGCAACACAAAAAAACCTTGAAATAAATGGGGAAAAGAAAACGGAAATTAAAATATACAAACATTCAGGGACAATGGTCGATGAGGGTCAATTACGCATGATTTGAAATTTCAAATAACACTTTTTGTCTCTCTCACTCTCCCATTCCCCGTTCTCTCTCTCTCTCCATCTCTCAGTCTCACAGGAGGTTGTGTAGTGTGCTAATGAAAAAGCAGACTTAATATGTTTTCCCCGAGTCCATCTGGTAATAATTGTAGCATGTAGCAACCGTAGCTGTGTTTGGATAAAGCTCTGACATACATGGGGCCCTCTGACGCTCAACTGTGTGTTTATGTGGGGGTGAGAAAGAGAGAGAGGGAGAACGGAGGAAAGGAGCATGTGACTGGTGAGAGTCTGTGTTACTGTGTGTGTGTGTGTGTGTGTGTGTGTGTGTGTGTGTGTGTGTGTATACATGCTCGCACTTGTGTTTTTTCCAAGCTGCTGGGTGACGAGCCAACATAACTAAATCAACTTTATCGTCAGCACACTGTTTTACGTAGAGAAGCACAGAGCGGAGCGGGGCCGAGCGTGGGTGGTTGGGTAACCTCCGCTCCTTCGGGCCGTTAGCATGACTCAAGGTGATGATTAGTGGCATCTGATGGCGCACGGACAAATGCACTCATCTGGAGCAACAGAGGTGTCTATATATGTTACTGCCTCTGCGTACTGGAATCGGGCCAAAAAGAGAAAAGTGTCAAGACCTGGGATTTTTATCAAGACACAGGTTATCTTCAAAATGTTATTAAAAGTTCAAACTCAGGGCATCGTCTTGTAAAACCAAATGATTTAGCTTGTAATTGGCAGAGAGATTGCCCTGAAATTAAATCACCATGTATACGATACTCCCAACTGTTAATGTGTCTTGTTGAACTGTTCTTGAGCAAGACACTGATCTCATAATAAGTTGCCCTGGATATCTGGAGTATCGACTACAAAACAAATTGGGGGCCCCAGACCCCCAAGGAGTCCTGGACCTGGACACTTCCAGGAAGGTCTCATGTTATTAAGCAGAGATTGAGGTAATGTGACAATGATTTCATTTCAAAATACGACGATAGTGATATGATGATGTTGTACAAAGATGGGTTACACCCTCAACAACTCTCTGTGTTACCCAATTCTGTACTGAATCCTAACGGGACAAAAATCATACCAAGTAGATCCGTTACTCCATAAAGGGTTTTGTCGGTCACGTTTTAGGAGTAGCTGTCATTTTATTCAAATTAAACTAAAAACCATGTCACAAGATCAAACCAAAAAAGGAAAAAAAAAAGTGTGACAAGTGACACATTCTTCTCGAAGTTCAACGCAAACGTCGTTATCTTGTGACTTACTGGCAGCGCTCACAGTTGAAGTAGGTGGAAGGGAGTGGAGAATGAACTCTGTAGAAAGACTCTTTGTGCTGAGAGGGTCACACATCCTCTGTATTCACATTCAGACAGATTCATGTGTGCGGGAACACACGCATACACGCAAGCTTACTGAAAATGATGCTAGGAATATATGATATGAAGAATGACCAGTGATTGTGGGAGGCTTCCTCTCATATCACATGAATATGATGGCACTGGGAAGATACAGTTACACGTTATTTTTCAGTGCTAGGGGGTTTTTCTGAAGGCTGAAAACTCACAGTTGCATTTTAACTACTACAACTGTTCTCCCTAACAGAACTGGGAAGAACAAATACAAAACCTGAGCCCAAGATGAGATCCTCAAATAGCTTGTTTTGTCAACAACTCAAAACATATTCAATTTACTGTCACAGAGGAGTAAAGAAACCAGAAAATATTCACAATTAAGAAGCTGGAATCAGAGAATTTAGACTTTTTTTTCTTAAAAAATTACTCGAACACAGATTATCGATTATCAAAATTGTTGATTAGTTAGTTATTAGATTATTAATAGTTCACTTTCTAGCTAACAACTAATTGATTAATCGTTGCAGCTCTACATTGTTTATAATTGAATGTGAGAAAGTGCTCTAAAGAGTCACTAAATACTATTTTACCTTAAAGGTGCTATTGATAACATTCAGCCACTAGATGTCACATTCTCCCTCCAATGTTCCATTGCATTTACTTCACAACAAGTCATTGCCAGGCACTTACCGTTAATCTCAGCCATTTATTTGTTTTTTATCCGTGTCTAACTGACGACACAGAGGGTACCAACGTGATGCCAATGTTGTTTTACTATTGGTTTACAAGCCTTGTTAGAAGTGGGAACCAAATATCAGATATCTTCCACAGAGATTAACAAAACATAAATTTTGGACCCGCAAATTTATTTTAAAATGATAAATTCACAATCATAATCATTTTTTTCAGGAAAAGCCATACTTTTATTCTACACCTTTCGAAAGGCTCTGTGGAAGTTTTTTTTTTTTTTTTTTTTTTTTACAAACGTCTACATAAAAATGTTATCAATTAGACCTTTAAATAACATTTCCCTCTCTACAATGACTGTATGATTCTATAACATTCACCTCACCCACTAGAGCATAACATCTGTACTGAAGCAAAGCACCACATCATCATTATGTGTAGGTTTTCATACTGTGTATAGCCCTTTTATATTGGGCTAATAATATAAAAGGGCTATAATAATACTAGCTTTTAAATGGAGAAAATCCACTTCCTCTGTTTTCTTACATTATAAGGATTAGCCGGACCCCTTTATGTGCCTGTATGGACGAATATATACAGTATTTTATAAAATTTAATCTGCCAAGCCAAAGACAGCAGGTGGGTGCGTCAGAGGAGAGCTACAACATCCTGTACAGAAAGTCACTTCCTCTCAGGCTCTCTGAGTGTTGTGCATGTGTTGATTTGATTTGTCCGACCCAGCCCTCTACAGGGAGGTTACACTCATGAAGGCTAATCAGCCAACACAACACCCTGTTCTGACATGCCAACACAAATCTGCACTACGACACAGATACCTGGTCTAACATTTGTTTAAATGGGCTGAGTTCAGTTCAGGTGACTCCTCTAACACCCCTTTTAGATTAGGTTGAACATGCATTGGGGTTCGATCTGAATTGTCCAACGTGTGTTGGCTGATTGCAGATCAGACACTTCTTAGCTTTGGTGAACAGGTGTTTCTATTATGGTTGGTCAATTTGTTAAATGTTAATCATGCTTTACTACATTTAACCAACTAAATGACTTGTCAAAAGTATGTGGCAGTCTAAAGCGCTGTGGTAGATGTTTGGCTAGAAAGACATAACAACTAATGGTAAATGGTAAATGGACTTGTATTTATACAGCGCTTTTCTAGTCTTCCGACCACTCAAAGTGCTTTACACTACATGTCAGCATTCACCCATTCATTCACACATTCATACACTGATGGCAGAGGCTGCTAAGGTGCCAACTTTGCCCATCAAGATCTAATCTAAACACTAATTCACACACTGATGAAGATCCCTTCGGGAGCAATTTGGGGTTAAGTATCTTACTCAAGGACACATCGATATGTGACCTGGAGCAGCCGGGGATCGAACCATCGACCTTCCGATTGGTGGACGGCCCGCTCTACCCTCTGAGCCACAGCCGCCCCAACTAATCATAATACTGTATGATTTATAATGAAATTAACATAATGTTCTATTACACAGACTTGTGACGGTTATGGAAAGTTAAAATTACATCTCTTCTCGAGCCTCCAGCTCTGCGACTACTTCACTCAGAGCAGCTGTCAATCATGACATCACACCCCCTTTTTATAGCATCAAATAACTAATTAAAACCAATCTTATCAGAAAAATTAACATTTGAGCATGCATCAGTATGATAAGTACTACCTAAAATAACATGTACTTTGACTGTTTAGTTTGGCTCATGTCCCATCCGCTAACAAGGAGGGAGAGGGATTCATGACCTATACTGCAGCCAGCCACCAGGGGGCGACAGAGATGTTTTAGCTTCTATTTTGGGGAGCTGTCATGTTGGACATCTTTATATTCATTCTATGATTTATACCTAGCAAAGGTTTTTGTACTTATCCCAAATGGCCACACTCGGAGCCTGTCATCATAACCTCTTTCTGGCTGCATCACACCGCCTCCCTGATCTCTTTCCCCAAGAGATCAGCCAAATTAAACTACGATTGGGAGGATGACATTATTTTGTCTGAGCCTTCCAAAACCGTTACAAATCTCTGATTGCTGCAGCCACTAGAGGGCTTTGTCACTTGAGCCTTAGCATATGTCATTTTGGGGTGTTTGTGGATACGAACTGAAACAAGCTTGTTTTTCTCGGAAGATCTCGGATTGTCTGTTTCGTCAAGTTACGAAAGCAATTGCCACCAGTAAGGAGGCTTCAGACCTGTTAGACAATCTGACAGGCACTTTGTTTTACAGTTTTAAGTATACTGAGGCCTCTGGGGAGTGACAGTGGAGGCAACGGTTACAAGGACTGCAGTATATAAAGAAACAGGCCATTCCAAATTGTAGAGTAAAAAAATCCAGTACAAGTACAGATCATGCCATGAATATTTAAAAATGGTTTGTCATGTTTATTTTTCCTCACCACTCGACTAAAGATACAGCATGTTGCATACTAAACTTTAAAATACATGTAACTAATCTGCCAGACGTCAAATTCATAGTACACTTTCCACTCTGCAATGCTCCCACCAGAGTTAGAAATCCCAATCGGGCTGATCTCACAAAGGAGCCATTCACACTGATTTGTGCACGCTCACACACACACACACACACCAATACACACACACAGCTTTCAGTCAGTCTTAACTTTTACCGAACTTGAACTCCCCCAAAACCCTGTGGTGACCGCATAAAAAGTACTTCTCAGGTTACAAACTCGCCCAAAATAGGCCATAAGTACATAGTACTGCTATCTGGTGACGTAGATTATAGTTTAGACTGGTTACACACACTTGAACGCGCAAAAAACACACACAGATACACACATGGGTTGTAATGAATTCAGTACCACGCTTTAGGGAAAGAAGAGAGTATTGTAAAAAAAAATAACAACAACATGCAAATTCATTTAAATCTATGCACGAGCATTTTGGAATATAAAAACCAACACACCAAGCACCACCAAACCAACACAGACCTACAGTGCGTCAAACTTCTAAAGAAAATACTCAGGAAAAACCTTCTAAAAGCAACTGGAAGCGATAATCGTCATCCAATGATGACTCATAGCTGTATACAATTCCAATACATAAAAAAGGTATCCCACAAGGACCCTTTAAACCCCTAATTTTTACATTGAGAATTATCATTATTTTGGGCCGCTACTTCTTAAAATATGGGACAAGATCTGAAATGAGCCACAGGCCTGTTTCTAGTGGGTTCCCGCATGAAATAAGTAATAATATGCTTTCAGGAGTGGGAGAACTTCTGTCCCTTCCTGGAAAAGGAAAAAAAAAAACTTGAAGGGACGTCCTCCAAGTGCAGTAGTTTTTGGAATAGCTAATCTGTGTACAGGAAACAGGCGCTAAGACTTCTGGCGCTAGTGGGCTGAGCAATCAAAACAATCTCTCCATGTTCTGATTGAGGAGGATGGGACCTACGCCAGACTCTTCAACACACTTCATCAACGGAGAGAGAGAAAAGGAGGGGTGAATAGAGAGGGAAGGGACAATCGTAAGAGATAGAGAGAATGATGAGGGGATGAGGTGAAGATGGATAGCAGGAGAGGGAATGAGGGATGGAAAGAGTGAGAGAAAAGACATATATTCTTCTTCACTAGCTCCTACTCTCTTTCATTGTTTTCCACTCTTTCTCCTCCTCTTCTTCTCTCCCTCCACTCTTTCTCTTATCTACGCTCCTTTTTTCCCCTCCTTTCCCTCGTGCTTCCTTGCTTTCCTCTTCTCCCCTCCTCCATCTGTGTGTTATGAGTAGGAGTTGGGGAGAAAGTACGTGGGATTTTCCCACAGCTCGCCATGACCAGACCCTCCTCCCCCTCTTCCTCCTCTCCCTCTCTGTCTCATGTCAGAGGGGAGTCTTGAGGAAAACCACCCATATTCCACCACCGAGTCTTCTGGATGTTTGCTGGAACTTTTTGATGCTCGTTGTTCCATAGACATCAACTGTGTGCTGCCACGGCAACAGAGTAATTACAACAAGGTTACGGGACAAAAATATCTCTCCGCCTTTGAGTTCGCTCCTATTAAACATTTAATGTGAGAAATCCTACTAATGAAACTTCTACAATAGTTTCCACAAGAGGACACAGATGTTTTTGAAACTGTAGGAAGGATTCTGTATGTACTTCTTCTCAGGGTCATAAAACTCAGCTCCGTGGTAAACTCTATCTACAGTAGCCATTCATGCACTGCCCCTTATTCAGGTCCACCATGGTTATTGAATCCTTTTAATGTACATTGCAGATGCTGCACCGTTTCACCTGTCATACTTTGTCTCACCCCGGCTGCCTGCGTCTGAAATCACTACATCCCCAATATGTGTACTATCGTTCAACACACTTTTGTGTGAATAAACAGTAGTATGTATGTTTTTGGACACACTGAGCAGTAATTTCCGTCCTGAGAGCCTGCTTGTTGGTTGGAGACGAGTAACCATGGTAACCCGTGCCAACCCCATGTGACCAAAACGACGATTTGTCAGAATCAAAGTCTAAACTAATTTATAATATATATTACACCTAGCAAATCTTATACTTACACTTAAATTGAAGCATAATTGATGTTACTGAGCTGTCTGTCAACACCTGCTATGAACGTTGTCGTCACTACCGCATTGCATTTTGGGATATTTATGCTGCCGTAGATTTCAGCATTGCATACTGTAATATTTCACCAGGAATAGTATGCAATTCACGTACTATTGGTTTGATACTAAGGTTTCGGACATACTAAAAAATATCACATACTGTTTTAGTGTACTAAATAGCATGTTAGTATGGGCTTTTGGATGCAACCCCTCACTTGTGAAGAAATCCAAGAACTGTATAAGGGCTGGGAGCAAGTTGCTATTCCATGAAAAGGATTTCCATCATTACCTCCACTATTTTCTGAAGACAATCGTCTGAGACTTTGAGGTGGACCCACCCACTTGGTCTCGCACCATCCCTACATCCTACTAACCTGACCCTGTCAGACGGTTTGTTTCACGGAACCATCTGGGAAGCCGTCATTGGAAACTGTTTGCACTTTCAAAAAGGACTTGGCAGGTGATTGGATGAACCATCCGTCAATCAAACCAACAGAAACAAAATAACTAATCTCGTGTGATCCTGTGACATTGCGAGAATCTAGCTGCCGTGCAAGGTAAACATCTACATCATCTGCAAAAAGCAGAACAATTCTGAGATGACCAAAGTGGACACTCTCTATTCCTCAGTTTTGCCGAAAGATCTTGCCCTATTAAAAAAAACAGAATCGGTGACAAGGGACCACTTTGGTGAAGCACAATGCCCACTGAGGACGTGCTGAGGACGAATACAGCACTCACTCTAGTTACACAAATACCAGATTCTGTGTAGTTATGGCCCTGACACCATCATAAGCCATCCACAGCAATACGTGTAGACTGTGTGGGCAAATTCCAAGGATCCATACATGATTGCATCATCTCCAACATAAAGATTTCCGAAGGCTCAGCAGCGTGATACTCCGATAACTGGAGCACAGCCTTCAGCCTCTCAGAGCAAATTCCATCCGCTCCTGGCGCCTCGCCTCTGCGGTGCTTTTAATGTTTATTGGTGACCTCTGCCAGAAAGATGGGCAAGGCTTCCCCCGAGTCCTGCATCTCCTTTACAAAGTGCACGTTGGTCAGGTTTAGAAGTTGCTCAAAGCATTTCTTCCCACTCGAGGTCAGCAGCTCCTGACCTCCTGAGCTGATCATCAAATATATAACGTTGCAAGTTAGATAAATATGATTTTCTCTCGTAAAACTTGGTTGAGAGAAAAAAAATTAAAAACGCACTTAACCAAACATTGTTGTGCGTGCATTGAGAACGACATGGTGTTTTTCATCCATGTACATGTTGACACAGCGGCCTGTGTCTCTTAGTGCAGCAGGTTCTGTGTGCGTGTCTGTACCTGTTTGTGAAGGTGTATACAGTATGAGTGTGATTTACCTCTGCAGCCTGCGTCTCCTGATGCAACAGCGTCAGACCCGTCAGGTCCTCCAGGAATGAGTGGGAAGAATTAAAAACTTTGGACAGGAAGTTGAAACCTTCCCTCTCATAGTGGTCCAGGACCTGGACAAAAAACACATGAAAAAAGAACAATCTTATGTGATTTAACAGGAAAAGCGAAAGAGTAACAATTAGGGCTTCCAAAGTTAACGTGATAATAACGTGTTAACGCAAATTTGTTTTAACGTCACTAATTTCTTTAAGGCATTAACGTAACTTGCGATTTTTAGGTTGTAGCGGGCTCAGAAACTCTATCTATCATGTGAAACTAGAAAACCTAAGAAATGGATGTCATACTAGCTTGTTGTGAAGGAGGTTAAATAACGCTCCAAACTTACGCTAAATTAAATTTTGGTGAAGAAAAACTGGCATGGCCATTTTCAAAAGGGTCCCTTGACCTCTGAACTCAAGATATGTGAATGAAAATGTGTTCTATGGGTACCCATGAGTCTCCCCTTTACAGACATGCCCACTTTATGATAATCACATGCAGTTTTGGGGCAAGTCATAGTCAAGTCAGCACACTGACACACTGACAGCTGTTGTTGTCTGTTGGGCTTGAGTTTGTCATTTTATGATTTGAGCATATTTTCTATACTAAATGCAGTACCTGTGAGGGTTTCTGAACAATATTTGTCATTGTTTTGTGTTGTTAATTGATTTTCAATAATAAATATATACATATATTTGCATAAAGCAAGCAAATTTGCCCTCTCCCATGTTGATAAGAGTATTAAATACTTGACAAATCTCCCTTTAAGGTACATTTTGAACAGATAAAAAATGTGTGATCAATTTGGGATTAATCACGATTAACAATGGACAATCATGTGATTAATCTTGATTAAATATTTAAATAGATTGGCAGCCCTAGTAACAATACATCCATTCTAACTGAAACATTTCCACTACAGGCAATTACTATACTGTATTAGTCCAAGGTGCAAATTGAGTACCATATTTTGGAGCCTATATATTTTACACTTCTGCTCTCTATTTAAATCAATGTGTAAACAACAGTTGACCAGCATTAACTCCACTTTTGTAATGATTTGGAACCAACAGAGTACTTGACAAAATTGACAAAAACAGAGAAAAAGAAGTACCTGTGTTGTGTGTGTGTTACTGAGGCGACTACCTATAAATGCTATACATTAACACTACAGCAAGTTATAGACTTTGATGGAGGATGGTTGAAAGATGTAGAAGTAATTTCCCTGAAAGGTCTGTTTCAAGTCACAAGGGTAGAAAAAGGTAAGCTTACATAAATGTACTTCTTCACCTTTCACTGCACTTTCAAGTAAAACATTACAGACATTTCTGAAAGTTCCATGCTTGGTTAAAACCATTTTTTGAGTCTGATGTGTTCACTTTGTGGAGGGCTGAGTCACGCTAATGCATCACGACTTGTACACTTAAATCCAAAACATTAGGAGATGGCAAAGAGCAACTTTCTCTCAAAAGCAGATGATAATAATCTTTTAATGTATAATGGTAAAAATGCACCCTTGTCGCTCTGGTCCATTTAGGCCCAACCTGTTAAACACCACATCTCAGCACCTCTGCAATCCCGCTGGCATGTTTACCTTGATCTCCCACCAGTGCTGACTTCAAATACACACACCTTCTCTCCAAAACACACCACACACGCAGATATCCTCTGCCCTCTCGACTACCTTCCTAAGCTTGGCCGAGCCTTTCATGGACGCCCACAGACCCTCCTCTGCAGGTGTAGGGTTACCTCTACCTCAGACATCAACACAATGTGTGCACCAGTGTCTGTGTGGGTGTGTGTGTGTGTTCGCGGACTGACCTGGCGTCTAGTCTTGGAGCCAGACACGCCACACACAATACACACTGACGTGTCCCTCGTTCATCTTTTCAACCTCTCTTTTCTTTCCTTCCTTCTCTTTTATTTCTTTGATTCTCCACTTCCATCCACGGGATCCGTTACATGAGACGCCAACGGCTGAAACCCACTTTGTTGAAATATAGATGCTCATGACACAGAAAGCAACTTGATAACTGTGATGATGATCTTGTGATAAAGTTAATAAAGTCACTCAAAGCAAGGCGCACAGACACACAGTTACACACTCACTTACATCCTTCAGTGATGTCTAGGGGTGGGACGAGATGTCAATTATCAATCTTTTTTTTTATATAAACTATTAAACTCTTAACAATCCAATACTATGCTGTCTTTAAGAGGTTGTAGCAGACTCAGTTTTAAAGCTAGAGTGAAGATACTGGTATCACATGAAACTTAAAAACCTCAGGAATCCATTGGTACCAACCATGTCATGTTAGCTTGTCAGGAAGAATGCTAAATAATGCTCCAAACTTACGCTAAATTTTTGCGAAGAAAAACTGGCATGGCCATTTTTAAAGGGGTCCCTTTAACTCTGACCTCAAGATATGTGAATGAAAACTCTCAGATGAACAGAGTGAAAACTGTATCTTATGAGATAAATCAGATGTTGACAAACTGCATAATTTACAGTTGAAAAAAGGGAATAAATCACAATATATCTTATCACAATACTCAGCATATCGCAAAATGTTTAAAACCGCAGTAAGATCGTATCGTGACTTAAGTATCGTGATAATATATCGTATAGTGGGGCTCCAGGTGATTCTCACCTCTACTTATGTCCATATGAATAGTAGACAAATTGATGATCAATGGCTTCTACAGTATCCAGTCCCAGTCCCAGTTTCAGATTTTAAAAAATAAGCTTTAAAAGACAGGAACTCGCCGACTCAAATCAGATGGGGTTGTGAATTATGATCACAAAATTGTACCTACATCTGTATATATTTAGAGATCGCAATTTTTAAAAAATTAAGTGTGTGGCACTTTTACTTTCTTGTACAGTTGATGCAGCTTGATAAAGAACAGAAATTATTTATAGAACAATTTTCTAAAGAGGGTTAGAAAACTGTGCTGTGCCAAAAGCATTGTGGGAAATATGCAATAAAAACATGAACATAATGAAGACGCAGCAGAACGGAAGGGACTTGAAACGTTTACTAGATTTTGCGGTGTTAATCAGGCGCTGATGGGTTACAGTAGTGATTGCGGGCTGTTGACGGATAGCACCAATTAAGGCGAGCTACAAACACACGGAACGTCGTCAACATCTGGATTAGATGGTGTGCTACACATCTGTATACACACATGCACATGTGCACTTGTCCTAAAGCTTCCTGTCTCGCGGAGCCACATAAACGTCTACCCTCTGGCTTTATTTGACAGTGATGATGACTTCTTTTTGAAGTTGTTTGTGGATCTATGCTAACTGAAAGCATCACACACTATAGGATGTGTACGTGCATGCTTGCATGTGTGTAGTATCCTTAAACAGATCAAACATACATTGGGTGGTCCTGGTGGCTCAGAAGGGCTTTAACTTAAGTTGTAAACATGAAGAACACGTATTTCAAAGTATATAGACACGTTGCACTGAAACAGAATTAAACTATGTTACTGTCGGTGCAAATCAGTGACTGATGTGTAACGATCAATGAAATGCTTAGATGGTTAGTGGTTTTGCCATGATGCCCAACAGTTACTGAACACTATGAGTAAACACTTCCTTGTGACTCAATGGCTTTGACTTTCCGTTTTATGATGCATGGTCAACACATCAGGTTAGACATTTGGCTTAAAAAATCCATACTGACTCATGGAGTAACCACTTATGGTATTCTGGAGAACCAGCACACTTTACAGGAAGCACAGCTCATAAAGTACGTGTAGTTAACGCTCTGTGGTTGCTGTACAACACACACGTGTCTACAGTATATACGTAAAACCAGCACATAGTGAAATAGAGTTATTTATTCTAAAATTAGTTATGACATTAGTTATGTAGAGATAGTGTGGAAGTGATTGCTGGTATAAAAACATTAGAAAATATTCCCCAAGAAAAGCTCTTTAAATCGCTTGTTTCGTCCAACTAGGAGTCTCAAATCCAAAGACATTTAATTTGTTCATCTTTCGGCTGCTCCTGAGATCTGATTTTATGATCCGCATATTTGATTTGGCATAGGTTTTACACCGGATGCCCTTCCTGATGCAACCGACTTTTGGTTCCCACTTTTAACAAGGTTTGTGAGCCAATAGTAAAACAATGGTGGTATCCCATAGTATCTCTGAATCATCAGTTAGTGTGGAAAAAAAGTGGTAAGTGCCTGGCAACGACATGTTGTGAAGTGAATGCAACGGAACAGGGGAGGGAAAATGTGACATCTATTGGCTGAATGTTATCAATAGCACCTTTAAACAGTTAATAGATTGTCAAACTGTTACCCATTAATTTTCTGTCGATTGATTAATCAATTAAATGACAACTGTTTCAACTTTAGAGTGTATAATTTAGCAAAATTAGAGGGCCAATAAACTTATTTTAATACCACTTTACTTGTACAAACTTAAGAGCAGACATAATTATAAACCATTGTTTCAGTGTAGTGCTACAAATCCTGTGTACTTTAGTTTATTTGAAAGGTTTGAATCTTTGGCAAGGGTTTTCACATCCTAAATCCTTAATGGAGTAGGTGCTGGATACAAAATTTACGACGGAGTATTAAGGCCACATTGAGGAGGAAAAAAATTTAGAGATTTAGAGAATAAAGTCATAACTTTACGAGAAAAAAAAGTCGTAATATTACGAGAAAAAAGTCATATCTTTACGAGAGAAAAAGTCGTAACATGAGAATAAAGTGATAAATTTATAAGAAAAAAGTCATAATATTACAAGAATAAAGTCATAATTTTACGAGAAAAAATACGTAATATTACGAGAATAAAGTCATATCTTTATGAGAGAAAAAGTCGTAACATTATGAGAATAAAGTCATAACTTTATGAGAAAAAAGGTCGTAATATTACAAGAAAAAAGTAATTTCCTCCTGAAAACTGGCAATTTCCCCCAGGTCGGTGTGGTTCTTTCTTCCCTCTAAAATAACACGTAAAATTACTACTTTATAATATTATAACTTTATTCTCATAATACTACGACCATATTTTCTCGTAAACCTATGACTTTATTCTCGAAATCACAGATTAATTTTTTTTCCTCAATGTGGCCCTAATACTCCGTCATAAAAATTAAACTAAACTACGATAGGAAGTTTTAATCTTTATTTTCTGTAATATGTGGACATTTTATTTCATGTATAAGTATTATAGCGACTTCAGGAAACTAAAAGCCGCTGAGAGACTGAGGTCGGGCCCGGTTCGCTTGACCGACGCGCTATCAAAATGATACAATGAGATTAAAAAAAATACGTTGGACAAAATCTTATTTAATGAAAATGATCAATTTATCATAATGTGCACAAACTCAGAACAATCAACAGCGATGAAAAAAAAAAAAGCGGTCAACAAAAAATACGGAGACCCCCTCGACCTCTCTTCCACCTGGCACCAGGTGAACAGCTGATTATATTAACTATGAGAGCCGCCCATATCCATGTGATCCAAATCTCCCAAATCATCACGATCACATGATAATAAATAACACTATATAATAACTGACAATATCACAAACACTAACGAACACCAACACCGAAAAATATAAACCATCATAACCCAAATTAACATTTAACTACAAACATGACTTCTTTCTGAAATGGTTCATGCCTCCTACAAGTATAAAGCAGCTCTAGTCATTAAAGGTACCTCAGCAGAGAAACACTGATCTGTGTTAGTGACCAGTTCAGGGTCTTTTCAACACTTTGCACTTGAAAAGTAAAATATGTTTTTACTTATTAATAGTGTGAGCGTACTTATAGTGTTAGTACAAGTAGTTGTAGTAAGAGGTGTCTGGCAAGGTTTAAGACAAAGCCACGTCAGCTGAGATTTGGTGTGTAGTTTTATTGGCTTGCAGTGTTGAGAGTTAGGAAACACACACACACACACACACACTCACTCACAATCTCACACACAATCTCACGCACGCACGCACGCACGCACGCACGCACGCACACACACACACACACACACACACACACACACACACACACACGCACACACACACACATAGAGAGAGAGTAAAAAGCCCCAAACTCTACAGGAACTGCTCCAGCCCAGACAGGGGCTGAATTGTTTTGTTTCCATAGTGACCTGGCAGCACACAGCTGACTGCGGCAGGGATACACACAGACAGACACACACACAGAAGACAAAGACAGACACACACATGTTACAGTGAACGGACTGATGGATGGACAGAGGGACACACAAAAGGGAGGGGAGATATGGGGGGACAGGAAGGGAGAGAGAGAGAGGGTAAGACCGAGGAGAGGGAAAAGAGGGGAGGTGAAATGGGAGTGGGCTGGTTAGAAAAGAAAAAGAGTGAAAGGCAGATAAGCAAATGCAAAGCAGAGAGGGAAAATGTGTGTGGGTGGGACTAACAGAATCAAAACATATTCACCAATTTCACTACATGACCTTTATCCCTGCCTCGGCAGAGGATCGTCTTTCCCAACTCATGTTGTTCATTGTTCCCGACTACACGGGCTTTACCCCCCAAATCCCTATCAAACCTTATGAACCCGCCGCACAGACCAAATAATCTCATCAGTCACACGGACAGAAACATGACACCTTAAGATGGAGGGGAACTTTATACTTTCAGAAGCAGCGTAGGTGGAGAAAAACTTTAAACTTTTAGAGTACAAGCAAGCCAGCTCCCTCCTTCCCTCCCCCCGCCCCTCCTCTGCCTCTCCTTCTGTGTCTCTCTGGCTCTGTCTCCACATGAAAGTGATAGATCTGGGGCTTTATGACCTCTTTATAGACACAAAGACTGCATTGAGATCAGGGGAGAAAGAGAGAGAGAACCAGCCCTCCACTCATCACAACACCCTTTCTTCAGCCCTGCACTTCCTCTCACTACCCCCCTCTTTTTTTTTTACTTTCTCCCTCTCTAACTTGTGCCCCTCCATCCCCTCTCCCCCCTCCTGGTCTTACACTAATGTACACCAACCAATCCCATCGCTGGACGCCGCTAACCACAAGGCCACCTGGGGCAATGATTGGCCAGTTGGCTGTGGACCAATGAGACACGAAAGCAATTTCTCCCACCCTGCTTGGCTGATTTGGGATATGTGGACCCTTCAACAACCCATCTTTACATGCGCACACACATACACACACACACACACACACACATACTGCAGTGGTGGGAGCTAATTCCACTCATACGACAGTCACTGACATCAATGAGCAACTGCTGCCTGATTGTTACCATATGGTTTTACCAGCTTTTCCCTGCACGTGTGTGTGCGTGCGTGTGTGTGTGTGTGTGTGTGTGTGTGTGTGCAGTATTCCTCAAGGAACGACATTTCAACACAGCTCTAGTGACTTAACGATGTGGAAATGGGAGAGATGGGAATCCCCTGATTTCTGCTAAGGCTGCAATTTGTGTTTCAAAACAATGTTGTTACATAGAAACAGAATCTAATCTGATAAGTAATTCAGAACGGGTTTATCTGCGTCTACGTGTCAATCTTTCTGTCAAAACACTGTCTTGTTAGCCAACTGGATTTGAAAAGGACATGATTTTAACTATTCAGTGACAACAATACATGCTATACTTACAACGGGTGAGCAGGCAGTGCATTTGTCAAAGGCCAGGCTCGCAGGCAGGACGTTGTCGAACCTTGAAAGAAAGCCTCGGATCTGTGGGAGAGAAATCAACACGTCAAAAACTGACATGAAACAGAGGAGCCAAATAGCACAGCGGCAATCCTTTCAAAACCATATTCATATCATATCATAAACACTTAAATGATGTGAACACAAAAAAAGGTCTCTAACCATAAAGAAATGAAAACACAAGATACCTCAGGAGAAGAATTTTGAAGGAAAGTATTCAGTTTGTGAGAATAAAGTACCCTTGGTACCTTTATTCTTTGTAAGCAAAAGTAAATGTAATAGTAGTAAAGTAGTAAACATTAAAGCAGGGGCTTGAAAAATGTGGAGGCAGTTTGACATTTTATGTTTTCCACATTTTAAACTCACGCCGAGAGCGCCCTCTGGTGCCACACATGCCGCAGCCTTTTCCACTGAAACATTTTCATCACATCTCTCACTGCTGAAAGCTTTCACTCCTATTTATGGCTGCAATAATTATGGTTAATTACCTTGATTACTGTCTAAAGAGCCCCCTCCACACACACACACACACGTACGCCAACAACTCTTTAGCGACACACGTTGAAACCCCACTTTTCGTCACCACTATATTCCTTTCATTGCTTACCTCCTCCTCTCTTATACCCACATCCTCCTGTTTCTTTTTTTTTGTAATAAAAGCTTCACCCATTATGTTTTCTGATGACGCACGCAGACCGCGGCACGAAATGACTTCCTGACTGTAATTATCGGGTGGTGAAAAACTGACAAATATTTCGAACATTTGTGAAAAAGTACTGCGTGATGCAGAGCATGTGAGTGAGCAGGGCTGGAAATAAAAAAGCTCTCAGGCATTGGATGGGATATTTGGGTGCAAACTCATGTGACATCTTCATGCACCTCTATTTCGATTACTCTTTACGGGGTCAAATGTGCACCGGCACCAGGCTGAGTGTTAACCTCAGGCTATCAGGGTTAAGATGTACATCTCTAACTCTGTGACTGATAATCAAATTGAATGTGGTAAAATGCTTCACCTCGCAAGACATTTTAATTTAATCAAACAGCTTTAAGCCGGAGGCTCATTTCATTTCTTCTTGTCTTTTATATCTTCCCATCTAGGTGCTGATTATCTCCAGTAAAATGGAGCGTTCAAGGAAGCACAAAGATAGGAGTAAAAAGGCACGTAGGGATTGAGAGATTAACTGCAGTACAAATATAACCTATAATGTGAGAAGACAACTGGCAGCACAAACATGTCCAGTGGATGAATTAACAAACGGAGTCAGGTGAGTCAGACCAATGGGTGAGCGCGGGCAGGGCAAGTGAGATGGACTTGAACAGACTATTAGCTCTTCATAAAACTGCACGCAACTGCATATGTTCACATTTTCATGTTGTATTTTCATTATGTTGTTACTCTGTACACACGACATCTATTGCACATCTGTCCATCCTGGAAGAGGGATCCCTCCTCTGTTGCTCTTCCTGAGGTTTCTTACAGGTTTTTTTGGGGAGAATTTTTCCTTATCTAATGAGAGGGTCGTACTGTAAGGACAGAGGGTGTTGTATCCTGTACAGATTGTAAAGCCCCCTGAGGCAAATTTGTGATTTTGGGCTATACAGATAAAATTGACTTGACACAGCCTTTATAGACAGTATGTTTTGAGTAAAGGATTCCAAGTATGCATGTTTTTGTGAATAAATAAAATGTTTTCTGGCTAGTGGCTGCTGCTAACGGTACTTATTCAGACAGCCATTGGCAGTAGCTCTCATTTTTTACAGTGTATAATAATAATAATAATAATACATGAAAAATGAATAACAGTTGTTGAGGCGCTGCATGTCAGACATTCAAGAAGGCAAAATCAGTAACTTCTTTATAGAGTCTACTGCCGCCTTTACCGATTTAGATCACTGGAATAAAGACCTGTTATTGTCGTTGTTGTAGCCTGAGCATCTGACAATGAGCATTTACAGCTTTGAAAGAAGTATACTGTATATATAAGTGTGTGTGTTTGTCGGCGCCTGGAAGTTGCTCGATGTGCTCCCGAAATAATATTCTTCACACACGTCATTATAATCTTTATCTATGATTCTGTCAACCTGATTTTCCATATTGTAATTTTGCTATTATGGTTTACTTTGTGCAAGACGGATATTGCATGTCTGCCTGTACTGCTGACATTTATTACCCACTGAGGTGGTTTTGGGGGGAGATTTTCCTTATCCAAATTGAGGGTCTAAGGATAGAGGGTGTTGTAATTTGACTTGTGTCAGGGACATGTATACAGTTTTATCAGCTGTTCTTGACAGGCTCTTTTTGACATAGAATAACAGCATAATGTAGATTATTTGTTCTGATTTAGGCTCAGACACTAATTTATCCCTAAAACAAGTATAGAGCATGTCTTTTTGGAGATGGTCAGGGAAAACACTGCTTTGAGAGTTTTAGGTTTGGAGCTTGAAAAGTTTCAAGACTATACAACAAATGTCAGAGTCAAAAGTTGAAGGTGGTGACATCTATACAAATAAAAGGGTCACAGCTCCTGTATTGGCACTTAAATACGATATCATGTAGTTTCTGTAAAGCACCACAAGCTGTCACTGTAGCAACACGGAAAAGATCAGCCTGCTGCTTCAAACTACTCATCTGCAGTGTGTTTGTGTTGGCAGCAGATAGCTGGAGGGACACACGTTCCAGGCTGGACATACAAACACACACACACACACACACACACACACACACACACATGCAAGCATTTACACCCTCATACATATTATCTACACTGCATTTTTCTCTGGTCATAATTAACGTATTCCCTTGCCCTCGCCTTCACCCTCTCTCTCTACACAAACACACACACGACAACCCATTTGCATGCCACTTTTCTCTGGATTATTTGGTTGAAATACCACGAGCAGCGGAGGTGTCAAGCAAATGGCAGAAATCCAGATTCTCAGGCTGATGAATACTGATGATGATGCAAATGGAGGTGGGGAGATACTTGAGTATGTGACAACAGTCAGTCAGCTAAAGGGCACAGCTCCGATAGCTGCAGATACTCTTCTTCTATTTGGTGAAAATATTCATTTAAATACGGGCTTTTTCAAACTAAGATTGTGCTCATTGTTTTTAATAGGGCTGCCCTGCAGGTAATGGTCAACTAAGAAAATTATTTTTTTAATAGTATGATTTTTTTGTCACACGTCTCTGACCTCATATTCACACTTATGTTTGGACATATTTTTTTTTCCATCAAAACAACTAATAGATTAGTGAAAGAAATCTGAAGACTATTACAAATGTGCAGAGATAGTTTACTTATAAGTTTTTTCACTAAATGTATAAATCCAATCTCATCCCTATCATGAGTTTTGGGGTCTATAAAGAGTATAAGAAAAAAAACACACACAGTAGCCACTCCACAGAACTGTCTGTGGCCTTAATCACTCTAAAAAGCTAAATAGATTTACACACAGTAACGATGGCCAAAAGACAGACCATAGAAAAATAGCTACACAAGGGCACACATTCAAACAAGCACAGGTACACACACACACACACACAAAGCACACACACGAATGAAGTTCCCTTTCTTCCTTCAGGAAGTATTAGCTCGTCAACTCGCTGACTATCACTATGTATCATGTTTATGTATTGGGCTCTAACGTTCCCCCAGTAAAGAGCTGAATGACCCAGTGCTTCCAGCTAATTGTGGTCTGACCTCAACTCCAGTGCTCCTATGAAACTGAATTAATTTTGTTCTCCGCAACAGCGGCACTTCAACTCTAGTTACAGTCTGTTACGGTGAGCCACAGGGCTTTATCCTTGGCCCACTTCTACTTTTGCACATCCTGATTCATAAAAAAAGACAGAATAAGATTCATTCCAATAGATAATACACATAAAAATGCATAGCTGCAGTGCATTTTATAAAATGTCTTCCACTCACAGTTAATGGGATTCATGTTTCTGGTCAGACAATGCAAAGAGCTCTATCTTCTCTTAATTGTGAAGTGAGTCTCTTCATTAAGAATCTTGTCTGATTGCGTCTGATTTTTTCAATTTAAACACATCGAGTGACCATTAAAATGACAAAAATAGGAACCCCTGTGCATTGTAATGTACTACAAAACAACAGTTGTGAAATTAATATTACATTTGTGAATCATTACTGTTGATAACACTGTCAGAAAGGTGTAGATTCTGCTAAATGGATGCAGTACAAACACAGTCAAAGCACATTAGCGTTGCACAGTCTAGTTCATCATAATAGGACGTTTAACCATCCCCTTTGTTAGACAACTTTTTAACACATCATATTTCTAACTTTAATTTGCCCTTTCAACTGGTATGTACGACAGCCAATCAGAATGTGGCACTGAGTGGGGTCACTGGGGGTCGCTTAGGCTTGTTTTACTTTTGCTAATAACTCTGAAGTGTTAACTATGGATGGATTCAGAAAAATCAGGGACTTTGACCTCTGAACTCAGAAAACACAACAAAAAACAAAAAAGAGATGGATGACGTCAACAGCTGGAACTTTACTAATGCTACAGATAAAGTGGGTATTTAGAACCTTTACTTACGTAAGAGTAGCAATATACCACACTAAAGTAAAACTAATGTAGTGGAGTAGAAGTATAAAGCCATACACTTTACTCACTAGTACCAGTACTAGTACAAGTACCGTACTTGTGTGAATGTAGTTGAATCATGTACTCAGTGTAGATTTTACATTTTCAGTGGTGTTGTTCTGAGTACTTATGGTATGGTACCAAGGTAATATTTTGCTGCTCCTCAAATGAGGCAGACAAAATATTAGAAATACACTTCAATATAACGCAGTTCAAATAATAAAGCATCACTGCTAAGTGCTGCATTTATTGCAGGGCTGTCACTACATTCTGTTTATTCGGTGTACACAATAACTGACCTTGCAGAGTGCAATTAAAACATAATGCATACACACAGTACATACTGCACATGCCAGTCTTGGTGGAATGGAGCTTGTTCGTAATACTTCATAAAGCTAGATATGTAACCAAGGCCAGAACATTCATGCCTCCTTCACCAAGATCTGCTCGAATAGTTCATGGGCTTGGAATATGTACCTTTTAACCACTTGTTATCCTATATATATATATATATATAGGATAACATATATATATACATATATATATATACATATATACATATATATATATACATATATATATACATATATACATATATATATACATATATATATACATATATACATATATATACATATATACATATATACATATACATATATACATATAC
>CAKAOI010029677.1:0-20782 GCA_916701655.1 Sebastiscus albofasciatus | reverse complement strand
TGTAGCTGTATATTAATGGTAAAATCAAAGTGTTGTTTTTGCTGTTGTAGATTTGTGAATGAAGGTGAACAGACTGATGAACCCTCCTCCTGCTGTCGTCATCACTGAATCTAAATATAGACCTCTCTTCCTCCTCATCATCATCATCCTCATCATTGCATCCTGCAGGTTTGTTCCTCATCTTATTGATTGGTTGGCTCTCCTGGCAGGCAGCCAATCACAGACTGGCAGTGACAGCATCAATGTCACAGAGATCATTCAGTTATCACTCTATTATCATCTTCATCATCATCTTCCTCCTCCTGTCATTGTCCTCTATATAAAACACCACACGCACAGAAGTCTGTGGACTTAGATATAAATTTAAATGATATGTTGATGATAAAAATAAATCTGTGTGACTAACATTTATGTGTTCTGGATGATAAAAGTTACTGTAGAAAATCTATAAATAAAGTCAGACAGCAGAGAAATATAGAAAACTGATCAGAGGAACAGTCGGATATTTTGGGAAATAAACTGGCTGTTAAAACTGAGACGTGTCTTTGGTTTATAATAGTAACAGGATTTTATTTCTAGTGGATGATATTTCTGATCTGTTGTCCCAGTAAATTCACTATAGATTAACCCTCTGAGAGCCACAATAGGAGGTCTTTAGGGGGAGATAGCAGGTCAACAGTAGATGTCACATAGAAGTGGTGTACATCATCTGAAAGCTGGGAACATGAAGATTAATTTGAGATGCAGATCAGCACTGTGTCAAGTTGTTCTAGTCGTTAATAATATGATAGAAGATTATGATGTCCATCCTCATGCTCTATTATGTCTCATAAGTTGTTGGAGCAATTTTTGGGTTGATACCACTTCTATCACAGATTTGGTGCTAAATTTAACCATTTTTTACCATTGAGAGTTGATAAAAATGATCAATAATCCCTCCAAATAATCACATTAAGACACCAAGACCTCAAGGAACACCACAGAAAAAGCCATGCTGTGATTTGGGATCAAAAATTTTTTCAGCAATTGGATGGCGAGCACTTGTGTTGTGTAAACGTCTCAGAAACCCCCTTATTGTCAATCTAGCTAGGAAAGCCATCCATCCTCTGAATACTCTAGGTCTCTAATTTGATCCATCCGACCTCTGAATGCTCTAGGTCTCTAGTTTGTGGCTGTAAAGTTTCGTGAGGCTGTGATTATGCTAGAGGTCACCACAGGTCATTTTATACAGTGAGGTCAATGAAATCATCACACATGAATACAGTTGGGCTCATTGGATCCACAAGAGTCTCAGCTTTACATTCAAGACTGTTTAGAGACCCCAGTATGCAGCTGTTATTATTCTTAGTGTTATTTCTGGACTGTTATTGATGAGTAATCAGATTAGAGCTTCATTAGACAGATTACTGACCGGATGGGTCGAGGACCTCCTCGATGACGGGTGGCAGACGCAGGCCATCCATGTCTCCAGCTGACGAGGACAGACGCTGCAGACAGAGAGACAGATGGAGGATCAGAGGAGAGGGGAGGACGAGGACACACGCAGCCCAGGAAGGGTCGTCACGCTCCGGGCAGGCTGAGCCGCTGCAGACCCTCCATCCTCCTGGAGCTCAGAGATGACTGGAGGCTGGAGGGAGGAGGAGGAGGAGGAGGAGGAGGAGGATGTCAGAGAGAGAGAACTGCGACACCAGCACTGATACTGGATCATACTGGTTGATACTGATGGCAATAGGGAAACTACAATACCCATGAGCCTCAACTCCAGTTGCTATGGAGATGAAGCCAGAATCTGCTGAATGTTTTATCAGTTTTCTCGACAGTTTAATCTCACTGTTAATGTGAAGCTCTGTGATTTGCTGGTGAAATGTACCCTGGGAGTCGTAGTCTCTCCTTCAATTTTTATCCAATCATTTCTTCTTCACAGATTCGTACAGAGACCATGTTGAGACCTTAAAGCTGGATTAATGTTTATGTCATACCGACGGCGGCTACATGGGTCAGCTGCGAGGATAGTCGTAGAGTATGTCGTAGGGTGCGGCGTAGGGTGCGGCGTAGGGTGCGGCGTAGGGTGCGGCGTAGGGTGCGGCGTAGGGTACGGCGTAGGGTACGGCGTAGGGTACGGCGTAGGGTATGGCGTAGGGTACGGCGTAGGGTACGGTGTAGGGTACGGCGTAGGGTACATTGTAAGTTACTTCGTGGGGTACTTTGTGGGGTACGTCATAGAGTACGTTGTAGGGTAGGTTGTAGGGTACGTTGTAGTTTACTTCGTGGGGTTCGTCATAGAATACATCGTAGAATACATCATAGGGTACGTTGTAAGGTACTTTGTGGGGTACTTCGTGAGGTACTTCGTGTGGTACGTTGTAGAGGAACGTAGGGTAGAGGTAGGGTAGAGGTAGAGTAGGGTACGTCGTAGGGTACTTTATAGGGTACTTTGTACATTACATCATAGGGTACGTCGCAGAGTACATCGTAGGTTACTTCATAGGGTACTTTGTAGATTACATCATAGGGCACGTCATAGGGTCCATCATAGGGTTCGTCATAGGGTACGTCATAGGGTACATCATAGGGTACGTCGTAGGGTACATCGTAGGGTACGTCGTAGGGTACGTCGTAGGGTACGTCGTAGGGTACGTCGTAGGGTACGTCGTAGGGTACATCTTACGTTGTACGTCGTAGGGTGCGTCGTAGGATACGTGGTAGGGTACGTCGTAGGGTACGTCGTAGGGTACATCGTAGGGTACGTCATACGATGTAGGGTACGTTGTAGGGTACGGCGTAGGGTAAGTCGTCGGGTACATCGTAGGGTACGTCATACATTGTAGGGTACGTTGTAGGGTACGGCGTAGGGTACGGCATAAGGTACGGCGTAGGGTATGGCGTAGGGTACGGTGTAGGGTACGGCGTAGGGTACATTGTAAGTTACTTCGTGGGGTACTTTGTGGGGTACGTCATAGAGTACTTTGTGTGGTACGTTGTAGAGGAACGTAGGGTAGAGGTAGGGTAGAGGTAGAGTAGGGTACTTCGTAGGGTACTTCGTAGGGTACTTTATAGGGTACTTTGTACATTACGTCATAGGGTACGTCACAGAGTACATCATAGGTTACTTCATAGCTTACATCGTAGGTTACTTCATAGGGTACTTTGTAGATTACATCATAGGGCACGTCATAGGGTACATCTTAGGGTACGACGTAGAGTATGTCATAGACTATGTCGTAGGCTATGCCATAGGTTACACCGTATGTCATAGGGTACATCGTAGGTTACTTCATAGTGTATGTCGTAGGGTACATCGTAGTTTACTTCATAGGGTCTTACGTCGGTAGCTTATGTCTTAGAGTACAACGTAGAGTATGTGGTAGAGTATGTCGTAGGGTACCTTGTAGGGTATGCCGTAGGGTACGCCATAGGGTACACCGTAGTTTACTTCGTAGGGTACTTTGTAAATTACATCATAGGGTACGCCGTAGGGTACGCCGTAGGGTACACCGTAGTTTACTTCGTAATGTACTTTGTAAATTACATCATAGGGTACAGCTTAGGGTACGGCATAGGGTATGGCGTAGGGTACGGCGTAGGGTACGGCGTGGGGTACGGCGTAGGGTACGACGTAGGGTACGGCGTAGGGTACACCGTAGGGTACGCCGTAGATTACATGTTCCTTCTCAAAAATGTAACTACCCATCAGGCTAGTGGAGAAACCATGTGAAGACAACAAGAGCTGTGATTGGCTGCTTGTGTTTATGATGCTGGTGGAGTTTGTTGAGAGGAAGTTAAAGACTCTCAGTCGTCTTTTCTCCTCGTCACTAACAAACATCTAACAAAGACACAACACTGCAGGAAGTCAACATCATATAAAAGGATTCAGTCTATAGTGCACGTATCTGTTAAATTTGATGCAGTTTGGATGACGTGAGGCGTCCATGTTTGTTTGGCTCCCAGTCACCTGAGACCTGTTATAACTGGTCATTACAGAAACTCCTACATGACATGAACGTGACGCAGAAATCAGAATCTTCTTCTCTCACGTTTCCCTAAATGTTGATGATGATGATGAGCTGCTGATATCAGCGTTCAGAGTCTCAGTCTCTAACCCCTCTCTGTTTCCTCTCAGTGACCTTCCTCAGTGTTTGTCCTCTGATATGAAATCATTCCTTTAACATGACTTATGAATCAGAAACAATCAGAATCAGTAAATACCTGGTGATGAGATGCAGACGGTGCAGCTCAGTCTGCTGCAGCTCTCTGTTGGTCTCTTTATGATAACTGCAGACCCTCCTCCTCTTCCTCTTCCTCCTCCTCCTCTTCCTCCTCCTCCTCCTCCTGTTGTCCTATATTTCCTCCTCAGTGTGATGCAGAGCGACGTCACTGAGTGTTACGGACCTACAGAGAAACGGAGGCCATGGCAGGAATACACAATGAAGCTGCATGACGTCATCTGTTAACTGTTTCCTGACACGAGGACAGGTGTGTTATTGTTATTATTACCCAGCATCTCTCACACTGCAGTCTATAACAATAATTATTATTCCTATTAACAAGCAATCTGGAGATTATTTTCTCTATTAGATCAATTATTTATTTGTAAAATGTCAGAAAATTGTGAAAATGTTCCTTTTTTTATCATCATTCAGATTTAAATAAAGTGAATAATAAAATAAATATACTAATATTTAATAATGATATAGATAAACATTAATTAAATAAACTACAAATAAAAATAAAATAAATAAAGTTAGGGTACGTCGTAGGGTACGTCGTAGGGTACGTCTAGGTAAAGTCTAGGGTACGTCGTAGGGTACGTCGTAGGGTACGTCCTATGGTGAGTCCTATGGTTCGTCGTAGTTTATGTCGTAGTTTACATTATAGGGTACATTGTAGAGTGAGTCGTAGGTTATGTCGTAAGATATGTTGTAGTTTACATCGTAGTTTAGGTAATAGGGTAAGTTATAGAGTATGTCGTAGTTTATGCTGTAATTTATTTTGTAATTTATGTTGTAGTTTATGTTGTAGGTTATGCTGTAGTTTATGTTGTAGTTTATGTTGTAGTTTACGTTGTAGGGTACATTGTAGAGTAAGTCGTAGGGTATATCGTAGAGCACGTTGTAGGTTAATTCGTAGGGAATATTGTAGGGTAAATTGAAAGGTATATCGTAGGGTACATCATAGACTACATCGTGGAGCATGTCGTAGGGTAAGTCGTAGGTTACTTCGTAGGGTACGTCGTAGGGTACGCCGTAGGGCACGTCGTGGGCTACGTCGTGGGGTACGTCGTAGGGTACTTCGTAGGGTAGGTTATGGGATACGTCGTGGGTTACATCGTGGGGTACGTCGTAGAATACATCGTGGGGTAAGTCGTAGGATACGTCGTAGGGTATATCGTAGAGTTTGGACTGTATTTGACTGAGTCTCCTAGTTACTGATGAAGGGATCTAATTATCGGTTTATATTAATGATGAACACATATCTCAGTGCACTACATATATTTATTTACTGTTGTATTCAGTATAAAATGTAAAACCTAATTTGGCCTGTGATCTGATCTCAGGTGTGATTCACAAACACTCTGCAGGACTCGCTGGTAAAAATGGAAATGCAGCAAACTCTCATCACCTCTCTCTGACTGGTTGCTAGGCAACAACACACCCGGGCAACATTAGTGGCCAGAGAGGAAATAAACTAGGGAGGTTATTCTGCATCCAACTGGGAGAGAAACAGTAAACTGGTCGTACCTGCTGACGGCCACCAGGGGGCAGAGAGGGTAACTGGGACTGGACTAGTAAATAAATATGTTTTCAGAGGGTTTTCCTGAATCTCTTTGTGTTTGGGACATTTTTCCCAGTTTATAGACGAACCCTTTAATGAATCTGCTCTATACTGATAGACTGACTGTAAAGGTGGACGTGCAGGTGTTGACCACTAACAGAAGCTAACAGCAGAGCCGTGTAGCAGCACTGCAGATACATTATATAAGGGCTTCAAACAGGCCAACAGAGACTACTAGAATACTGGAAGCTTCACTTTCTTCTTCAGGGATTATATAAGAGAGGCAGGATAACATATAATCAGAATAGATACATAACATACGATCTAATATGATGAGGTAAGATAATATAGAGATAATGCTGAGTATTGTATGACTTCGCAGTAAGTGTGTTGTGATAGTGTGATGTGAGCTGGTTTCTGCCTCCAGAGCTCATTAATAAAATAATGAGAGAACCAGCAGAGGGAGGACGAGAGAGGCTGATCTGAACTACACAGAGAGAGAGAGAGAGATAGAGTTTAAATGAATGCTGGGAGGATGGAGAGAACATCCTGAGAGACAGAGAACAGATTAATTACTGATGATGAGTCCCACAGAGGACAGAAAGACACCACACAGAGGGACGTTATTACTGTCACCACGGGGACACACTACCAAGGAGTAGACCTGGATTATTATTCATTAATTCTGTCCACAGAGATTTGATGTTGGGTAAAATATTGAGGATGATTATTAGATTATTAAAAACCTTTATTAGATATTTATATATTTACGCATTTTTCACGTTTTGTTCTATCTGTGCTGCTCTAATTAAGAATCTTTAGATTTTAATGTTTTTTATTTCCACCATTCATCAATATATAGCCACAGCTCACTGATTTTAATAATAAGCAAATTAGAAATATGTTTGTGGGGATCAATATTCCCCAATGACATTTTCTGGTCATCTATTTATATATGGAGAAAAACTGACCATGTTTTGTAAAGATTTAAACCTTAAACTTTTAAGAAAACTTTTAATAAAATAAAATAAATGTTTTGTAGTGATGTGAAAAACTTTCTATTTAATAAAATGTTCAAATAGTTATAGTTAATACAGATAATAGTAATAATACAAGTTATATGTATATTTATTATATACATTTTATTTTTTATTTATAATATTATTATTATGACACCATCTATTTAACACTTAAACTTTTAATTGGGTTAATAAAATAAATGTCTTGTAGTGATGTGAAAAACTTTCAATCTAATAAACTTTTCAAATAATTATTGTTAATATAGTTATTATTATTATTATTATTATTAATAATAATAATAAGAATAAGAAGAATAAGAATAATAATAATAATAAGAAGAAGAGTTTACATATACTGTAGTTATATTTAAATCTAGTATTTGTATCTATTATTTTATTTTTTTATTTGTATTTATAATACAATGGACAGAGATCTTTTCACAGCAGCAGATGTCAATATTCAAAAAAGACAAAATAATAATGTCCCATATACTCATTATTATTATTATGGCGCCATCTATTTAAAACTTAAACTTTTAATTGGATCAATAAAATAAATGTATTGTAGTGATGTGAGAGAACATTCTATCTAATAAACTTTTCAAAAAAGGTATAGTTATTAATAATAATAATAAAAGTAATACTAATAATAATAATAATAATAATAATAGTTTATACATAAGATAAGATAACATAACATAACATATTCCTTTATTAGTCCCGCAGTGGGTAAATCTGCAGTGTACAGCAGCAAAGGGGATAGAGCAAAAAACAAGATGCATCAGCTAACAGTAAAAAAGAGCTAAACAAAGTGTAACAAAATATTAACCATTTCAATAGAAGGAAGTATAAAAATAGGAACAGTATATTCAGTATTGACAATAAACAGACTAAAATTGCACAAGTGGAAAATTATATTGCACAGTGAGAATGAATGAATGAAATTCCACCTGAAAATATCAGGTTATTGTCAGTTTTTTGGTGTGTGAGTGGTCTACCGGGAGCAGTGCTGGTTGTTGTCTACCGGGAGCAGTGCTGGTTGTTGTCTACCGGGAGCAGTGCTGGTTGTGGAGTCTGACAGCTGCAGGAAGGAAGGACCTGCGATAGCGCTCCTTCATACACTTTGGGTGGAGCAGCCTGTCGCTGAAGGAGCTCTCTAGTGCTGAGATGATGTCCTGCATGGGGTATTATTGTTATTAGTTATACACTGTATAACTACAGTGTATATATATAAAATTTAATTTATAACTTTTATTCATTTGTATTTATTTATTACTATTACAATACAATGGACAAAATTCACAGTAGCAGATATTTTTATTAAAAAAAGACTAAATAAAAATGTCTCATATAAACTCATTATTATTATGGCTCCATCTAGTGGACAGTTTCAGCCAGACACTTCCATTCAGGATTATAGGCACGAATCTGCTGATATGAACCGACAAATACTGAACTCCAGAGTTATATAAATGTACATATATGTGAATTATTAATGACATTTAGTATTTAGTATTTATTTAGTGTAACAGAGTATTTTTACAGTGTGGAATAAGTACTCTTACTGCAGCAAAGTAGTCTATCTGAGTACCTGGAGGACTTCCTCCATCACTGTCTGTGTGTCGAATCAGCTGAACTCACATCAGTTTTAGGTAAAAACCTTCATGTTCATGTGTTTCACAACCGGCTCAGTTTGACAGCTCCCGTTAGATCAGTTTCATGTCTGCTCTCAGAGGCTGGCTGTCTGGAGACTGAAGGTAACTTTATTCTATATAAACATGTATATAAACTAGGTGATTGTTTGCTCTCAGAGAGCTGACCGCGTTAGCGTCCCGGTCATGTAGCGCTAGCTTCACAGCAGCAGGAAGGTGACTGAGGGTTAGCCTAGATTAGCTTCTATGCTAAAGCTAGACTGGTTAGCCATCAGCTATCTGTGAGCTATGAATAATAAACTAAAGTGCGTTATTTATGTTATAACTTGAAGCACTACAGAGCGCTGAGAGACAGAGCTGCTGTCATTAACTAGCCCTGATACCAGACGGATCAAGGTCCTGTTCGGCTCGCATGGTGAAGCTGTAATATCTGACATTAAAGGAACTCTATGTAAGAATCAGAAATTGCTTGTTGACAGCGACACCTGTGGCCGTTAAGTCAACGAAAGTCGGCTTCCTGTTGTTTGTGCTTGTGCTCGCTCTACATAGACATGAAGGAGCATCACTCAAAACAGTGAGGAGACGCACGTCAGCTAAAAGCACAATATCACTCTATATTTCAGCTGCTTGGCAGTAATGTTAGCTGACCAGACCAAGGTCTCTCCATGAATCACTGCTGATCCTAGTGTTGGCTTTTCCTGCCTCAGCCTCCCGACCGCGGTCGGAGGGAACAGGGGAGACACTGGAGTTTTGGTCAGAGACGATAACGTTTCTCTCTGCGGAGCCCCGTCACTTCACAAGACACGGGAAACCTCTGTTGGTCTGGAGGAGCTGCAGCAGTTATTTCTACACAAACGTCCACTGAACATTCACTAGATATTCTTAGAGCTAAACTAACTCTTCTGCAGTGTGGAGTGTGCGCGCATGCACGGTAGGTGGAGTGAAACGAGCGCGGTGTGTGAGTGAAGGCAGGCAGAGGATCAGAGTACAGCAGAGACTCCAGTCCTGGAGACTAAACCTACGGTCTCCTCCGCGTACTACGACATCCGCCAATACTGTTTAACAGGCGGGCCTCACTAGATAGAACTTTGTGGTTCTGATGCTTCCGTGTAGTTTGTGTTGGAGTTTGAGTCTGAACAGCGTAGCCACACGCGAGGGCGCATATATGCAAACGACCCGCAATGACTTATGCGTGTAAAAAGTTAGAAACAGTCCCTTTAAGTGTTAATAAACTTAATTTATCGTTTTAATAATAATAATATAAACATATCCAAGGGAAGGGGAACGTCTCAGTAATCGTTCAGGAGGATTTATGCTGATTTCAGGCGGGTATATAATAAGTAAATATAACATGATTTATTCCCATCGAGTGCAGCAGTTTGATTAAAGTCAATACAATAGTGTAAAATCAAAGATGGCGCAGCATCCCTTCCTGAGGTCGTTGCTCAGTGCTGCCGCTGGTGGCGGGAGGATGTACTCCAACACTGTGCTGGTAGTACAGTACTTTTAACCCTTGTACCCTTTTACTTTTGATACTTTAAAGTACAATATTAACTTTGACTTGACTAACCTGTAGAGTGCAGGACTTGTACTTGCAGTGGAGTATTTGTACACTGTGGTTTTAGTACTTTTACTCCATATACTGTGTTGTTTGTATTGCAGGAGGACCATGTTGGGGTTCAGGTGCATTGTGGGTGATCTGCGTGGCGGAGGAAGACTCCTGAGAGGTCTTCTTCTCGTCTCCTCGCCGAGTCGCCCCGTCGGCCTCCTTCCTCCTCCTCGTCTTCCTCAGCTGACCCCGCGGTGTCGTCTCTCTCAGGGTCAGAGGTCGTCTGCTAAGCTGAAGCTGAGGACCCGTCTGGCGGTGACGCTGCTGTTCGGCGGCGGTCTGCTGTCAGCGTGGTGGTACGTGTACTGGGAGAAGCAGCAGAAGCTGCAGCAGCAGCGGGTGGAGCAGCTGCAGCAGGTGGCGCTGGGTCAGGGCAACTTCAGCCTGCTGGACCACCATGGGCGGCGCCGGACCAAGGAGGACTTCCTGGGCCGCTGGGTGCTGTTGTACTTCGGCTTCACGCACTGTCCCGACATCTGTCCCGACGAGCTGGACAAGCTGAGCGCCGTGGTGGCGGCGCTGGACCGGGATGCCTCGCTGCCGTCCGTCCAGCCTCTCTTCATCACCGTGGACCCGGAGAGGGACGACGTGCCGGCGCTGGCCCGCTACGTCAAAGACTTCCACCCCCGTCTGATCGGACTGACGGGGACGCCGGAGGAGGTGAAACACGCGGGGCGGGACTACAGAGTGTATGCCAGCCCCGGGCCCAAGGACGAGGACGGGGACTACATCGTGGACCACACCATCCTGATCTACCTCATCAGTCCTGACGGGCTGTTTCTGGACTATTACAACCGGATGAAGGACCAGGACCAGATCTCAGAGAGCCTCCGGAACCACATCAAGAACTACGTCGCACTATGAACTCTATATTAACGTGATTTAAAGTATAAAATAAAGTTTGTTGTATAAAACCAGTCTCACCAGCTGCTCTCAGTCTCTCTTACATTAACAGCACATTAGCATACAGCGCAAAGTATTAATAAATATATTAATGTTCACATGTTGGATGTCAAAGAGTAGAAACAACTAGTTGATTAATTAAGTTGATCGGCAGAAAATGTATCCACCATTTTTAGTGCAGTACTTGTAAACTATATCAATTCTTATTATCCCCTCTCGGCACAACACAAAGCGCCTGGGTCAGTCCTTCATGCTGGTAGCCATCAGGCTCCACAACCAAGGCTGACCCCCATATGAGAACTATGAAGACTTTAAGAAGTTTAAGCATGCACTATCTGCAACCATCTTGGACTCTAACTACTGGCGCACTTTACACTATACCTCCTATATACCACTTTATAGACTGCACATATGTACATATTACATTTATTTATTGTACATACTGCATTTATTTATTGACGGACTGCACACACTATGTTCACCCATTCACTCTGTATCCTTTCTATCTCTCTTATTCTTTTTATAATGTTGGTATACCTTTACCTCTCCTGTGTTTCACTCTTTTTGCTGCTTTGACACCTGAATTTCCCTCCGGGGATTAATAAAGGTTCATCTTATCTTATGTTATCTTAAATGCAGGACTTTTACTGGTAACAGAGTATTTCTACACTGTTCTACTGGTACTTCTTCAGTAAACAGGTCTAACATCCAGATAATAGACTCTCCGTGCTGTTCATACTGCTGCTCAGTAGGTGGCGTGGTATCCGCCGCCAACGAAGAAGAAGAATCAGAGCAGCGAAGAAGAAAGTTGCGCGGGTAGTTTGACTGTTGTGCTAACTGCTAATGCTAGCTAGCAGCGGATCTGTCACTGCTGCTCTGTTGCATCAACACGGTGAGTTAGTATTGTCTCTTTTCTCCTAAAGCAGCTTTAAAACGTCATGTTAACGTAACTTAAATATGATAAAGTAGTAGTTTAGTGATAGTCGGCTAATTTAACGGTTACATTTACTTCGTAATTCAGCCCAGAACAGTTTCTGTCTGTATGAAGAGGAACATTCAGCCGGATTCAGTGTATAAATGTGTGATTTGTGTCTTTACTTTCGGTTTTAGGTTAACTTCTATCAGACAGACGACTAGTTAAGATGTTTAACTAATCGATCGGATGTTTTGATGTATTCGGCGCATGATTTAATACGATCAGCTGTTCATGTTTTACACAATCTGTCATTGTAACATTAGTTGATCCGCACACAGTTTTAAGGTTGACTAACATTAGAAACAACAGCCTGAGATTTAACATAGTATTGTTATTCAGACCTTTAGACACATTAAATCTCAGCTATAGGTTGTTAGAGAAAGTCTTAACGTAAATGTTGTTTACCGAAGATGACATTAGTAAACTTAAAATGTCAGAGTTTTAAATGGAGTTTGTAGTATTAGTTGAATAATGATGTGTCCTAATTCCACTGGGAACTAAACACATCTGCTCAAGTACTTCAATACAACTTCGAGGTACTTGTACTTCATTAGTATTTCAATGTTGTGCTACAGTATACTTCCACTGCACCACATTTCAGAGGGAAACACTGTGTGTGTGATTTACTGTTCACTTTGTAATCACAATCAACATCCTGTATAAAATAATATCATGTCAATATAATGTAGTCCAGCACAACAACACCTTTAACTATGACCTCAATGAGAAACAGATTTATTAACACAACTTTTTTGTGTGTAGTTATGTACAGATGTGTGTGTATATATTCACATGTATGTATGTAGGCTATGCATGTGTATATATACTATATATGTGTATATGTATGTGCAACATCAAACTAGCCTGTTTTATTTTTTCTCAGTCTTTTCCTTCTTTTTCTTTTTATTGTTATTTTCTTTATTTTTTAATTTTATCTTTGTTATTATATACAGTATGTATATACACACACACACACACACATATATATGAAGTTCGTACCTCTAAGCATTCCTACAATGTTTATATATTTTATGGTAAAATAATATCAGTAATAGTAAAGTAGATTAAATTAAAAAATAAAGAAATTAATTACAATAAGAATAAAAAGGAAAAGATTGAGAAAAAAATAAAATAGAATAGGCTAGTATGATGTTGCGCACACATATACGGTATATATGCAGATGCGCATATGTATATAAACTCGGAAAAAAAGTTTGGAAAGCTGTGATGGGTCGATTATTTCTCTGTTGTTACAATGCTAATTGACATTGTATTTTCCATCGTTGGAAAGCCTGTTTATTTACCTTCACAATGATGTACAACTTATATATCTATAGATATATAGATATACAAACAGTATATGGACAGTATCTTATTTTATACAGTATGTTGATTGTTAATGAAAACTGAATTTACAAAGTAAACAGTTTATAACACAGTATTTCCCTCTGAAATATGATGGAGTGGAAGTGTACAGTAGCACAAAATGGAAATACTAATGAAGTAAAAGTACCTTGAATTTGTACTGAAATACTAGAGGTGTGTGTGTGTGTTTGTGTTTGTGTGTGTATATATACTACAACAACGTATATGTATTTTATTTTATTTTATTGTATTTATATAAAATATAACTCACTTGACACTGCATAGTGATTCTTTTTATTTTTGATACTTGGAATACATTTATCTGATCATACTTCTGTACTTTTACCTGAATAGAGGATCAGAGTACTTCCTGCCGTGTGATTGGTTCACAGCGAGGTCGTCATGGAGTCCACAGAGAGCAGATTCCCTCACCTGTTGCAGCCAATCAGAGAGCTCACTAAGAACTGGGAGATCGACGTGGCGTCAGAGTTGAACGACTATTTAGAGGAGGTAAACTCTACATTTACCACGTCAGGAAGATAATAAACACTCTGACAGTCTGATTAAAATGATGATGAAGTATCTGTTCTGTGTTCCTGTGTAGCTGGATGACATGTGCATCACGTTTGATGGTGGGAAAATCAGACTGAACTTTGCAGAGGCGGCACTGCTGATCCAGGGCTCAGCCTGCATCTACAGCAAGAAGGTTCACACACAAACACAACCTTAAACTTTATTAAAACTTTATTAACAGCAGCTCATGTTGAACATCTCTGTGACTGTTTATAAAACTGTAAACTTTATTAACAACAGCTCACCTTGAATGTCTCTGTGACTGTTTCAGGTGGAGCTGCTGCACAGTCTGGTCTACCAAACTCTGGAGTACATCAACGACAGGAATAAGAAGTAAGAAGGTCTGAATGAGTGTTGGTGGTTCTGATAGATCAGGATGAGGTGATGGAGTTGTTCTGATGTTTTTTTTACGACAGACGTAACAAAAAGACGTCAGCGTCTCAGGAGGACGATGCAGACGGAGCGGCGAGCGACCATGACGCTGATGATGGGGTGAGAAACTGTTGTTTATAATGTGTCTTTGTTATTCAGCACAGTCCAGGAGGGGAAACAATGCATTGCAATCTAGCAATGTTGAGCAATGTTGAGCAATGTTGAGCAATGTTGATGCTCTCTAAAGTGTCACGTTTCCCAACAGACGACATAAATTAACAGATTTTTGAATGGAGTTTGGTTTAACCATCTTTTTTATATAATAATAGAATTCCACATGTAGTCCTTTCATTGACAGTTTTATGGGTAAAGTTAGAGTTGTAAAAAGGCATTCTGGGTAATGTATGAAACAGTCTGTTGTCTCCTTCAGTTCATTTCACTGGACATCGACGTCACAGAGAACTCAAATAAGGACGACTTCAACACGGTCAGTTTATTCCTGTTTAACTCTCTGAATACAGATGTTTTATTCCTGTTTAACTCTCTGAATACAGATGTTTTATTCCTGTTTAACTCTCTGAATGCAGATGTTTTATTCCTGTTTAAACCCTCTGAATACAGATGTTTTATTCCTGTTTAACGTCTCTCAATACAGATGTTTTATTCCGGTTTAACTCTCTGAATGCAGATGTTTTATTCCTGGTTAACTCTCTGAATGCAGAAGTTTTATTCCTGTTTAACTCTCTGAATACAGATGTTTTATTCCTGTTTAACTCTCTGAATGCAGATGTTTTATTCCTGTTTAAACTCTCTGAATACAGATGTTTTATTCCTGTTTAAACTCTCTGAATACAGATGTTTTATTACTGTTTAACTCTCTGAACACTGACAGTTTAATCCTATTTAACTCTCTGAATACAGATGTTTTATTACTGTTTAACTCTCTGAACACTGACAGTTTAATCATATTTAACTCTCTGAATACAGATGTTTTATTCCTGTTTAACTCTCTGAACACACACAGTTTAATCCTATTTAACTCTCTGAATACAGATGTTTTATTCCTATTTAACTCTCTGAACACAGATGTTTTATTAAATCTGGTCTAGTGTATCCAGATGTATAACTGTGGTCTCTGTCTGATGTTCAGATTGTGAGTGTTGCTCCTCTTCCTCCTGAGTCTCTGATTCCTCCTGAAACCACAGAGAAGCACAAACTCCCTCTGATCAGGTCAGTTTGTGAAGAAACATTAGTCATATTTACGAATGTTAATATAATAATATAAAAGCTGTTTACGTCCCCGTGTGTTGAACGGATTTAGATTTTTCTGCAGGTTTTAATGATATTACTCTAAAAGTATTAATGTAAACTGTGAAACAACACCGACTAATAAACAGTGTGTTCTGTTGACTCTGAGGGATGTAATGAGATTACATGATCCAGTCTGTGATCAGATATTTTATATTAATGTTTGTCCTTTATTGTGATGACATAATTTCTTTGTGACTCTGACAGTGTGAGCGGTGACATCCTGTGCAGTCAGAAGGACTTCAGGATCAACCTGTTCGTCCCTGGAGACCAGGACCTGATCCTCCTCACTCTGGGATCAGCTGCTGCCAGGTTCCTGCTGGACGGAGGTCCACATCCTGTAGACTCTCTGCATCACACCCAGAACCAGAACGAGAACCAGGGTACCAGCACCCCCCCACAGACACTCTGTATATTATCATTTATCTGACATGTCTCCAGTCTAAATGTCTCCTCCTGGTCCAGATGTTGAGGCTCCACCTGATGCTCCTCTGGCTGATGTTGAAGATAACGGAGGTGAAGCTGCAGACAACTTCCTTCCTCTGGAGGACAACAACATGGAGCTGGACCAGGACCCAGAGGAGCATGTGGACCGACACCAGGTCCAGCACTGTCCCGGTTTAGGAGACATTTAAATATATTATTCTGTAGTTAAATGTTAATGTTTGTCTGTTAAAACATGTCTCAGGCTCCGAGGGAGGAGAGGATGATCAGAGAGAGACGGCAGGTCGACGCCGACAAACCAGCGAGGACGGAGGAGACGCCGCCGGCTGTGTGTTCATTAACATTTATTCTCATTACATCAGAACTTTATCCTTGAAATATTATAATTTCATAAGGTTACAACTTTATCTCATAACTTATGTTCCAATTTTGCACATTTATGTCTTATAAAATTACTTTTTTCTCAATATTATATCTTTTTCTCATAAAATTACTTTATTATAATTACTTATTCTTAAAATATATCATCCTTTTTCTTTTTTCTTAATGCTTAGCTAGCAGTTTCCACCTGTTTCCAGTCTTTATGCTAAGCTAAGCTAGCAGTTTCCACCTGTTTCCAGTCTTTATGCTAAGCTAAGCTAGCAGTTTCCACCTGTTTACAGTCTTTATGCTAAGCTAAGGTACTTTTCTGAGTATTATGACTTTATTCTCATAAAATTACAACTATAGTTTCCTCAAAAACTGATATTTTTTACATAAAGTGGACCTAACACACAGGTTTTATAGAAACTAACATCTGACGGGTCATATATCCAGTTGTTGATGTAGTTTTGTGTTTCAGGTGAACGTGTGGACATTGAACGACCCGTACGCTGTCAAAGGAGAGGATAAACCCTTTAAATCAGGTGAGCATCGGGGCTCTCAGGTGTTTTCTACAGCGTTGCGTCGCTCTCATCGCTCACAGAGTTGTTTCTAATTGTAGGGAAATGCTACAAGGTTCCTGACGGTCTGGACGACGGAGGGAAGAGGAAAAGAAAACGACCGTCTTCACTTCAGGACTTCAGGAGCTGGTTCAGAGGAACCTGTGAGTTTCATCAGCTGTGATGAGATGATGATGATGATGATGATGTTTTTACGTCCTGAACTAAACTAAATGTTTTCATTATTTTCTTTCAGTTGATCCTCCGGAGCACAAGTTAAAAAATGGACCCACGTTGACAGGTAACCTTAACTCTTAAAGGAACAGTTCAACATTCAGTGAAATCTCTCTCTCTCTCTCTCTCTCTCTCTCTCTCTCTCTCTCTCTCTCTCTCTCTCTCCTGTTCTTATGTAAATGAAAAACATGAAACAACACGTGTGATTTATTAACTGCCATCTTTGACACAGTTTAACTGAAATCTTCTTTTTTCAGAGCTGAACTACATTTATTTGAGCACCATGAAGAACAAGCTGAGGACTCAGAGGAGGATCAACAGGAGAGCGGTACGACTCAGAGGGTCTTGTTAAAGATAAATGATGATGTATGTATGATCCTGTTGGTGATGATGTCACTGTGATGTCACTCAGGGTGTGGTGGTCTCTGATGAAGAACTGAGGAGGACCTTCCTGCAGCCGGAGGAGGTGGGGCCACAGCAGCAGGGGGAGGAGCCTGTGGAGGGATTCGGAGCCCCCGACCTGCTGGGTAACGCTGATCCACGCTCAGTTACTGTTAAACACATTACAAACTCCTGAACTGACAGTTACCCCTTCAGCTCTCTGGTTAGAGGGAACGTGTTGAAGGAACATGAAGTTGTTTTGTTCTGGTGATTGAAGTTTTAAATTAATAATCTATTAAAGGCGGAGACGACGACAACTCGGACAACGAACACGAAGCGTTTCCTGACGACCTCCCAGCTGAGTTTGGTGGAGGTAAATCACACCTGCAGCTCTCTGACGGTCATTTAAAGGTTATTAAACGGTTACAGATCAATATAAAGCTGATCAACATAATATATAATGTAAATATTTTGTGTTTCCAGACGTTCAGAGAGACGAACTGAGTTATGAAGATCTGGTGAAGCTGCGAGTCGTAAGTGATCAATCTTTCATTCATTAATGAAACATGCTGCAAATTATGTCAAAATCTTTGAATAATTTAATCTGACAAAGATTAATCAAGACAATCAATAACATCAGTGGAGCTGCTATACGACCTCGCAAATATAACAATGTCCTGCTTTAACAAAATACTTTTCATGTTTTCTCATTATTACTATTATTCTGCTTTCGATCTAAATATAATGACCAAAGTTTCTGTTAATATTGAATTAATAGTAACTGATATAACCCTTTGTGTTGTGTTGTGTTGTGTTGTGTTGTGTTGTGTTGTGTTGTGTTGTGTTGTGTTGTGTTGTGTGTGATGCGTTCAGGAGCAGCTGGTGGTGAACTGTCGTGGTTACACTCAGGAAACGGCTCTGTCTCGACGAGTTAAAGACTGGGAGGACAAGATCCGACCTGAACTGACGCTGCAGGTAAAACTCACTGGGAACCAGTTAGTTCATCGTCTCAGACGGCAGACAGAGCTTTAAACATACCTCGTGTTCTCTGACGTTTGTTTCTGATGTGTTTCAGGAGCAGCGTTCCGTGTTTGACATCCACGATTATGGCGACCGGATTGTCGGAGCGTTGGACGGCGTCGGCCAGCGAAGGTCTTTCGCCTCCATCGTCTCCGGTTTGGACAACTTTGAAGCCTGCAAATATCTGCTGGCTTCACTGCAGCTGGTAAATATTATTATTATTATTATTATTATATCGTATTATAATCACCACACCAAATCCAACATAAAGAAACGATGAAACTTCTGGATTAGTAGCTGAACAACCTCACTTCAAAACACCTGAACTGTCCCTTTAACTCAGTGAGACTCCTCCTCTGTGTCGTAGCTTTAATTGATGTATGAGTGATGTAACAGAGACGCATTTCCTGTCGTGTCTCAGGCCAACGACTACACAGTGGAGGTGGACAGTGCTGCCGTTCTGGAGGACAGCATTGGTGCTCTGGAGGACAGCGTGGACACGATGGGACTGACGCTGCTCAGCACTCACAGAGCGACGGACAGATTCAAAACTCTGCCAGCTTCAACCTGAAAACACATCAGCTCATTATAACATGAGAGTAAAGACGATATTCTGACTTCCTGTCTCTGTAAGGACGTTTTCTGACTGTCCGCTATCTGTTTCCTTTGATTCAGCCAGTAATTGAATCATGTCTGTCTGCGTCTCTGATGATAAACATGATAATGAGAATTATGTTGAGGTTTTTTTTCCCCCCCAACAATTTTATAATAAAAACTGTGTTTGCTTTGAACCAAAGAAAATACTGAAGGGAAAATAAGGTCGGTGGTTTTATCAAAAACATTTTCAGGAGGTTTTAAATTTCATGAGGACAAAAAGACTTATGTTTGCTCCGAAGTTTTTTAGGGTTTTCTGCCTTTAAATTAAAACTAAGGCTGTTGCCTTTATTCAAAATGTTGACGTTCAAATTAGAAATCAACATTTTAAAGTTTATTACACATATAACAGTAATGAGAAACACAAGAGTCAATGTAAAGTAGCTGTGCTGTTGCCTGATCTTCAATTTGTTTATTTTTCTAGTAAAAAATAGAGAAAAGTGATACATTACACCAGATTCCATTCAAAATTCTAGCAATTTAAGGTTCCCTCGATTGTAGGCTGGTGTACAAATCTGCTTAAAATTAAATTAAATTAAGAAATCAGTTTATTACTCTCCACTCTTGAGTTCTGCATACAATAAGAAATCACCCCTGGTATATAAAGGTATGTAATGTAATATCTGTATAGGAAATAACAGATACAGAGGTCATTGTAGTAACAGAACAATACAATAACACAGGTACATTTTGTAGTTTATATGAATGTTCCAACTGTTGGTCAATAACTTAAAACTTTACTTTTACTAGTTTGAACAAATAAACTATCAAAACTAATTTGTTTATTTTTTCCAGTTATCGGGAGGTAAATATTTATTTAATCCTGCAGCTCTTTCAGTTTAGAGTTCCTCCGCAAGACTCTGACACAAAGTGAAGTTTCTAAACTCACAGGAGAGACAATGGTTTGATTTTCATTCTGAACACTGTGGATGTCCGAAATCGTTGAAGCCCTTTCTGTTTATAGACTGAAGCTGTGCGATTGTTTGAAATGGTTTCTGTGAGCCGAGTGGACGCACGACTGAGAAAAGGACCTGGAGTTTATCGCTTTGTTTTTCTTACACATTACACCAGATTCCATTCAAAAATCTAGCAATTTAAGATTGCCTCGTTTGTCGGCTGGTGTAAAAATCGACTTTAAATAAAATATAATTTGTTTTATGTTTATTACTGTCTACTCTTCAATTCTGCATACAATAAGAAACTATCCCTGCAGTACTTTAAGATTTTTGTTGTAAAGAATGCAGAAAACTGGTACAATACACCAGATTCCATTCAAAATTCTATTAATTAAATATTGCCTCGTTTGTCGGCTGGTGTATAAACCTCCTTTAAATCAAATACATCTTGTTTTCTGTTTATTACTGTCCAGTTCTGCATCCATCAGGCGGTGAAGGTGAACACAATGTGTGTAAACCCAGTACCCGGCCCTGTTTGAACTCGCTGACCCGGTGCTGAGTTCACCAGTAAACTCTGTCATGTTGTTGAAGTCTCAAAAACATCTGTGCACACCGCGGTGCACGTGCGTTCAACCTGTAACTGAAATATTTCACCTGAAGGCACACCGTGTGTGTGTGTGTGTG
>CAKAOI010029676.1:0-23327 GCA_916701655.1 Sebastiscus albofasciatus | reverse complement strand
ATCGTGCTCATATCCCCCGTCTGACAGAGCGTTGATATTGGACCATCTGCAAAACCCCAGATTACATTCAATTACAATGGGTTTTTTTAGCGTCATTGTCAACATTTTTAAAATTGCTTCCACACTACCACAACATGTGGGCATGGCAAGTACTGTTGGGCTTGGGGGACTTTTTTAATATACTTCTATACACCACTGCACATAATACACAAAATGTATTTCCAAAGCTGTTTTTGTTGTTGCATTCAAGTGCTCGCTATCCACAGAAATGCTAGTATAATTTCAATCTCTTTATAGTCGCTCTGTGCTGTGAAGCTCCTCTCATCTCTATTGAGCAGATGAGAAGGTCTCGGCGGTAAATATGTGTTTGATTTTTACACACTTTATAAAGGGGACGAACTTTCAAGCTCACCTATCACTTTGAGTGCTTTGGGGAGAAGGTGGGTGCTTGCGCGCGTGTGTGACAGTAAGTTCTTTCAGTGTGTGCATAATGCTGTTTGTTCTCTGGCACTCCTGACTTTTAATAGATTCATTCTAACGTCCTCAAGGAGAGCGAGGAGTCACACTCACACACACAATGGGCTCACACTTTCTTCAACTCTCTTCAAGACGCATTATTTATCTCCACATAGAAAGTGGTCTGTCCATGAACCAGTCAATTTCAGACTGCACCAAGCTCCTTTGGTTTAGTTGTGTTTTTTAATAAGGAAGAATTGGTTGTTAGGAGACATGGACAAAGAAATTAAACTGTAACTTGACCCTTACCACCCATTTATCTAACTTTTCATTTAAGTCTTTCACAATATCCACCCTCACACACAAATTACTTTATATAACTTCATTCTGGTCTCTTTGCCTTTGTTTTTGCATGCATTGCTGTTAATATTTATAATATATGTGCCTCTTGTTGACCCTGTTTATGATGGTAAGACATCAAGTCATGTCAGAATCCCCTTTTATAAGCTGTGCCTCCATAATATACTGTACTAATATGCTGTAAATCATAGAAATGAAAGCAGATGACTGAGTTGAGCGCCAGAAACCTCAAACTTGATTATCACTTTTGTTGGTGATAATTAATCAGGTCTGCATGTCATTGTCACAAAATGCAGCATAGCACCAAACAGAATTTGTTCTTGTTATAACCAAAATAAAGTTTTAGTAGCAATAAAGTTTGTGAATTTTGTGTGGCAGTGGCAGCTCTGGGCATCATTGTGAAGCTACAAACAAGCCGGTCTCATGGGAAGGCTTATAAATAGCACAACATTACAAGGACATTCTGCGTGTCATGATGACGCATTTTAGGCTTTTTGCCTGACATTTGTACACCACGCAACAAAACTGCGATAACGTCCGCAGATTTAGGTTTAGGCAACAAAACCACTTAGTTAGGATTAGGAAAAACATCATGATTGGCCTCGAAATAAGTACGTAAACTTAGTAGCCTACAATACGTACGGTAACAATGTAACATAAGTACAGAAAACACATCACAAGCAGTGGGCAACTCCAGGGTCTAAAAAGTGAAGCCAATGCGGAAGTGCTTTAAACTGTACTCTTTCTAACAGCCAGCAGGGGGCGACTCCTCTGGTTGCAAAAAGAAGTCAGAATGTATAGAAGTCTGTGAGAAAATGAGCCTACTTCTCACTTGATTTATTACCTCAGTAAGCATTGTAAACATGAGTTTATGGTATCAATCGCTAGTTTCAAGTCTTCTTCAGTACAGCATGATGTTCATTTAGTAAATTATGGTCCCATTTAGAGTCAAATAGACCATAAAGCAGGGTACGCTTTAGGGCGGGGCTACCTTGTGATTGACAGGTCGCTACCATGGCGATGTGCAGTATGGGTGTTGTCCGTGTTTTTGTCTTACAACTTTAACCCCTTCACAGTGTGTTTTCAGTTCATGAAAGTTAATTATAACCTTTTTGGTCGCCTAAAAATGTCTTTTTCAGCGTTTGGTTGTACTTAGCTCCACCAGCTTGTGTCACCTCTGTTTGCAAATAACCAAGACTACGTCCACTTCTTATATAAAGTCTATCGTCACAAACATCACTAAAAAAACATGTGACAAACGTTGCCAACATAACTTACAAAACAAAACACCGGTCTCCTGGTTGAAAGTCCTGTGTTTGTTGGACCCATCCACATCCCCACCCGCCCACCGTTTTATTCTACATCACTAGCTCTGACCGTAGCAGATACATTTACATTGTACTCAGTACAGACTACATGGCGTATAAATGACATGCCAAAAGCAAGAAAGGCATTTCTATTTCCCGCTAAATGCCTTGCAGATTACCGTGTCAGTCATATGCCTTTTCGTGTAAGCGGCCTGCTATAGAATAGTTTATTTACCCTCTGGTGTTGCCAAACTAACAATCTGATGAAATAGCCTACTTAATACATGTTCTTCAAAAGTTTATATTAATTGACCTGAAAGCCAAATATAAGTGTCCTGGTAACTCGTCAACCTTTCACAAAAGCTTGTGGAGGTAAACTCACAGTTTTGTCCTCGCCAGTTGAATAATGCTGTATTCGTAAAAAATTAGCATGATTGAGTGCACTTGTCAGGAGAGACCGCTGTATGTATTAGGAGAGTGGAGTGCTGTGTTTGCAATTGTGCAAATAGCACTGTACACACAAACACACACATGCAGACACACGCAGCCAAAACAGACTCGCAACAGAACGAGGGCTGTGTGAAAAACCCTGCACCTGTAATGGAGTGATAATGCTGAGTAAGACACACACCAACACACACACACACACACACACAAAGACATAATGACTATAGCTCCATCAAGCTGGCGTGGGCTGTAGAGTAGTGACCTAAATGGGTTGGGATTGCAGCATCATTGGTGATTACCATTGAAAGCCTTGTGATATATAGCACCTATAAACAGTCTATAGGGGAACAAATTCACACTGGAGTGCAGAGCTATGTGCAGCTCTGCAGTCTGAGACAAATACTGTAAATCCATCATTAAGAGACATCTCTGCACAACGGGTACACAACATCATATAATAAGTTAAAGCAATTTAACTTTTGTAGCAAGAATTACTTCAAAATTGGCTCATATTAGGTCGTCAATTTGTTTGTTGCCTATGTGCCGCATATTTTACTTTATTGACTATATCCCTGTTGGTTAGTGTACAAATGAGTTGCAGTTGGCATGTGTTGTCATGACTATCCAGATTGTTTTTTTTCCACAAATCAAATCTTTTTTGCACATTTTGGTCCTTACGGGTGATTTGGCTTCTTTGGAGCTCACATATTAGCGATTCCCAGAACTCAGTCTCAGTACTGTACAGTATGATGGAGCCTCTCTGGGGTCACATGATGGAAAAAAGCTGAATGTGTAGATCCGTGCAAAAGGATTTTTAAACCATGCCCTCGGATTCACAAAAGATTTTGTAATCTATGCCCTCTGATTTACAGATAATTTTACATCCATCTGGAATTACATCTGCTTTTAGGCCTATGCATGTTTGTAATGCCCAGTCACTTTGTTTCTTTTCTAGTTGCTCTGCAGTGTGCTGAGATGTCACGCTACAGTGTCTTTATAGTATTTTTATAACTATGCCTACCCATTGTATATTTATGGCACTCAGTAAATTCAATATGACCTTACTGTACTTTGTAATTTTATCTGCTGTTGTATCACTACAATATTTCTAAAGGGAACTTATGAGTCTGTGGTACTTAATAATACATTTATAGTGACCTCACTGTACTTTTGGACATTTTTATCTACTATGGTATCCATTTAATAAGGTTCCTGCAGGGAGTTATATCAGACCATGCAGTGTGGTGAGTTTCAAGTTTATAGTGAACATATTATTCCCATATAGTACATTTTCTTTTCTATGTTGTATATATTGATGTATTAGTCTCTATATGTTTGGCACACAGTAGTCATGCTGTAATATGTATTCATTCATTCAGGCTTACTTATTCATTTATATTTTTATTGTTTTGTTTAATAATAATAAGGGTTTATGTCCTGGACTTGTTCTCCTGTTCTGAGTGGTGGAAGAAGAAGCCAGATCCTTTATTTATGTAAAAGTAGCAATACTGCAATCTAAAAAAATACTACATTAGTAGTAAACGTTATATTAAAGTAAACGTATGTAAGTATCATGAGCCAAGTATTCCATGCATAGGGATTGTGAATCCGAGGGCACGGTTTACAAATCTGTTCGCACGGATTTACACATTGAGGTTTTATCTTCCTTGTGACCCCAGAAGGGCTCCGTACAGTGCAGGAAATGAAGAGAAATCCTGCTAATGGTATTCATTCAACCTAACTTGAGCAATATCTGTCTGAATTAGGTGTAAATGTGGGTGAGCTTTTTTTTTTAAGGGCAGTAAAAACCCCATTACAGTAGTGAAATCTTCTAGAGGTAATAAATGTTAGGTGGAGTAAAAAAAAAGAAAAAAAAAAAAAAAAGACGATTTTGTCATTGTTGTAATGTGATTCAAATTCAGGTCAGAATCCAAGAATATTTTTGATTTGGGTTTTTGTTTTCAGCAACAATGAGTAAAGACTTTCAGCCATTTTTCTTTAGGTTCGTAGGTTTTGCTCAAAGTGGGATCATACTCATTTGGTTACACTGATATATAAATTTGAGTATCATCAGCATATTATTATATGTAATGTTCCTGTTATACATCTAACACTTGTAGTTGTTTAATAAAAGGGGCCCAAGGGTTGAGTTATGGGGATCTCCACATGATTTTAGTTCTTTCTGATACATTTACTACAAAGTTCCACCACACCAGAAATAGTGCTACTACTATTATCTGGACACAACTTAAGCATTAGTACTGTTCTACTACTGCTTCTTTATATCTGACAAAACATCCAGTTAAACAGGCACTATTTTAGATAATGCACAAGAGGGAGTGCTATACTTGGCCTTTGACTTAATGCCACAGTGCACCGCTCCCAATATCAAGTGCATTAGTGTATTGAGTGTATGAAATTATTATTTCCAGGTTAGAAATTAATAATTTGGTAACAAAAATGATCAAAGTCTTCCCCCCGATACCTTCTGGGCTATGTAAATTAAATTGTATAGTAAGCAGTACTGTATTTTGGGAGAGATGAGCAGTCAGTTTGAGAGGAATTCTGACAAAAATACTTCCAATATAAGGGCATCTGACCTTCAGAGTAAAAGCTTTAATAACCATCCAATTACAGGTTTAGCAGTAACATTGAGGGTAGCACTGTAAAAATTGTAAGGTCAGCGGACAAATGTAATGGAAGCCGGTGCTGAAGGACTTAGAAACTAAAGTACAATGAGAGTAGAGGAAGTTGAGAAATGAGGAAGTTGAGAGAAAAGAACAGATTAACCGTTCAGTCGGAAAGTATGAGAGCCATAAGACAGCTTTTGTTTCAGACTTTTATTTGAAGTTTTCCACATCTTATGAATAGTGTGGAGATTTTAACCATTTTAACATCGTTCCACTGGCTTAGAGGACAGAAATGAGTTGGATGGGTTAACAACACATGATTTACTTGTTTGGCTTTTACCTTCAGTCTGGTCTTCAGCAGGTGAAACAACAACTCTTTTGGATTTGATTGACTTGGTCAGTCAAGACTATCTCACTGTTGGCTGCTTTTGCTCTATATATGTAGGATAATTGTATTAGAAAAATAACAGACTATTTATAAAATGGCCTACGAGTCATACACTGTTCACCGAATACAAATGTGAAGACTTAATGCACTCTTAAAATTTAAGTTCAGCACTTAAACCTCATCATCGTTTTTTCACTTAAAATCCAATGTACGGAGTACAGAGCTAAACATATATCTGTGATAATGCTTTCTTACTTTCAACATTAAATCAATACTGGAAATATAAAATCAAGAGCCCAAAAAAAAAAGCCCAGAGATGTTTCAAGGAATCTCCCGTGGTAGATGTTTTAAAGAAAAGAAAAACAAAGAATAAGGGGAAACAAACTCAGCCGGAGCTTTACTCACTGATCTAAGTCAGTTTAGTTTGTGGAGAAACTTCTATAATGTGCCCCTTAGACCTGTGTCGGGGTACACACTTTTGTGTGTTAATTTCCATTTAGACACCTTATGCATTATTGATTCTCACACTATTAACCTCTTTAGATCCTGCTGATGGCCTGGTCTCCGATATTCTCCAAGTCTCACGGAGAAAGAACATCTATTAGTTCTTGTATGTGTGTGTGGACATTGAATGCCCATCTATTAGGCTATTCACCACTGTGTGTGTGTGCAACCGAACCACAGATGGATGACACACACACACAACTCACACACACATGCTTCACTAGCAGTAAATCCCCCACAGGCTACACAGTCCTGTTACCAGAAGGTTTTCCTGTCAAAGTGTCCTTGAGTGCGACAGTCAACCCCAGCCGGGTCCCTCATCACCAGTCAGAAAGGAACCTCTGCAAGATTTGTAAAATATGATGTGAATATTCTTGTAAGGAGCTGCATGCTGTAGAACCACAGAAGCACATAGAGGGAAACTGTGTCAGACTGTTGTAGATGTAATTTTATCAAGTTCCTCTGGGATAGAAAGCAATTTTCTTCATCAGTGTTTTCACCTCAGCCGTACTTTTCTTTATCAAGCACAACAGTCTCATTAGAAAATATTGCAACGGTAATTAGTTATGACTTCACACACAGACGTAGATTAACTGTTCATTATTTTACCAGTACACTGTTATTACTGATAGTGTATCAGATTTCTGGATTATCTTTTTTATGTATCTTATCATGCAATCATGCATTGACATCTTTAAAAACATTTTATGAACCACAATATGTCAGCTAAGTCTAAAGTCATTTTTTTTCTTTAGTTCTTTTAGTTGGTTGGGCGTTTTTACAATATCTTCTCAAATCAGCCCTGAAATGTTTCATCTAAATGCGCTGAGAGGAAGCACTGTTCAACTCTGAAGTGAAAGGTGTCCAAGACAGCTGTCTTGGAACATCTTTAGGGTTTTATCCACCAATAGCCAAGGGACAGAGGGCTGTGTTGAGGGGGTTGATGGACAGAAAAAAAAACTTGACGTTTGAGACAAGGGAGACTGAGGGATTAAAAGACAGAGTGAGGATGGCGGTCCCCTGTGTGATTAGAGCCCAGAGAGACATGAAGGAATGGAGACAGAGGGGACGGGTGGGTTATACAGAACAAAGATGTCTACTTTTATAAGATGCTCATATCCAATTTTTCATGCCCATAATATGGTACGTCATCTAAAATATAAGACGGCATATTAGGTATTCCTTATAGGTAAAAAAAAACAAACTGTAATTTCCTGTAACTTCTATAATATTAGTACTTATGTTCATTAAAGAACACATTAAAAACATGAAAGAAAACATGTTTATGTATCTTTCAGGACCTTTGCCTGTTTTTGTCTCGTTGATTTATGACTTTATAATCTGGCAAATTTATGATTTTTTTCTCGTAAATTTGCCGCTTTAATCTCGGAAATTCTTCTTGTAATATTTCCCCCCTCTCCCGGCTCCGTAATTATTATTTTTTTATCTACAATGGCCCTGATAAGCCATTATAGAAATATATGCAAACCTATTACAAAAACATTTTGTTTGGAAATCGGTTGTATTTCTTATTTTGTAAAGCTGCAATGTTTCCAAGACCAGTTTACTAAACTCACTAGCCCATTCGTCACCCATTTGAGCTACGCCATGTAAGCACAGAATTAACTGACACATGGTTGACAACCACTCACGAATAATCGGTTTTAGTAATTTTTTTAAAAAGAAAAAAGTAAAAATTCTCTAATTCCAGCTTCTTAAATGTGAATATTTTCTGGTTTCTTTACTCCTCTATGACAGTAAACTGAATATCTTTGAGTTGTGGACACAATAAGACTTTTCAGGACGTCATCTTGGACTTTTGGAAACACTGAGTGACATTTTTCACCATTTTCTCACATTTTATATACCAAACAATTAATCAACTAATTGAGGAAATAATCCACAGATTAATCGACAATTCAAATAATCATTAGTTGCATCCCTAGAAGTTACACTTGCCCATTTGAGAGAGTGTTCATGCTTGTATGTAACACTCAACATAGTGCGACAGTGAGACTCGTGAAGCCCAGAGAGGGTACAGACTCAATAAAACAATAATATCTATTATTTATTAACAAAAGTACTGTGTCAGTCCAGGAAATTAGACTAACCCATGCAAAGTGCTAGAATGAGTAAGCAGAACAAAGTGCCTCCTTCCCACAACAGACATTTTCTCTTTCTTGCATCCTATTATTATTGTGACTATATATTTTTCCACTGCAACAAATCAATTCCCCCAAGGGATTCATTAAAGTTTCATCTTATAAGAGGAAGATTTTTTGGGGGGGAGGGGAGGATGAGTAGAGATGGTGCAGGAATAGATACAATGGGAAGATGTCAGGTAGAGCGATACAGACAAAAACAGGAGGAGAGAGAGAGGGAGTGATTTAGACTCAGTGGTGCGTAGCGGCTACCAGCCCATGTTGTCATTGACAGGAAGTGAAGGGTACATGCCTTCCTCAAGCCAGCTTATCCCACTGACCTCATGGGGACAGTGTGTGTATGCATGTGTGTATATACGTTACAGAAAGAGAGTCCCTCTCTCTCTCCCGCCAGGAGTGAGTGATGCTCCCAGTGGCTTGGTTTCACCCCAGTGAACACACACACACTGAGCTAATGGTGAAGCTGTGGGACCAGATATGTGTGTGTCTGTGGGCAGTACTCAAAAGTGGGTGCAAACTAAATAAACTTCTCATATGCGTCTGTCTGTGTGTTTGTGTTCATGTATGCAGGGAGGAAATATACATTGGGGCTTGACCATTGTTTCTCCTTTTTGAGGCGACTGCCGATGCAAAGTATGCCCAGAATCATAATGATATGAGTTGGAAGCTGCTCTGTAAGGAGGATGTGTTTGTTTCAAATCTAGATCTTTGTTGTTATAAGCAAGGTTTGCTCATTAAGGCTTTTTAAAATTGCTACTGTTCATTCATAGAATGAATAGTGGATATTTTGTCCCGGCGTTCAATTTTATTTATTTTACACATTTTTAATGATGAGAATTATAGTAATCAAAAGGATCCAACCCACGCTTTAGTAAAAGCTGGTGCATTTTCCAACAAGGTTAGACAACAATTATAATCTGGATCAGTTGCACAGTAAAATGTAATAAAAACTGACTGGACAGAATTAGATGTTTAATTAAGGACAAAACACTAGTAGGTTTGCAGGGAAATTATTCTTCTCTTGTTGTTTTGGGAGCACTTCAGGACATTTTCAATACACTGTGAAGAAATCTCTTGCATTCTTTCTAACAGCCAGCAGGGGGCGACTCCTCTGGTTGCAAAAAGAAGTCTGATTGTATAGAAGTCTATGAGAAAATGAGCCTACTTCTCACTTGATTTATTACCTCAGTAAACATTGTAAACATGAGTTTATGGTCTCAATCACTAGTTTCAAGTTTTCTTCAATACAGCATGATGTTCATTTAGTAATTTATGTTTACATTTAGAGTCAAATAGACCATAAAGCAGGGAGATGTCCGTGTTTTCATTTTAAAACTTTAACCCGTTCACAGTGTGTTTTCAGTTCATGAAAGTTAATTTTAACCATTTTGGTCACCTAAAAATGTCGTATTGTGTCACTTTTGGTTGCAAAAAACCAAGATGGTGACGGCTAAACAATGGGTGACGTCACGGTGACTACATCTTATATACAGTCTGTGGTCTGGACACATACACATGAATTCACAGATATATAAATAAACTTAACTGTAGGTTATTCTAGATGCATTGGCCCAGTAGTACAATAAAAGACAGGATGTACAGTAGGAGTAGGATGAAGAACTCTGTGCTGTGAAAGTCTCACAGCTTGGAGGTTGAGATGCTTCGGATGCAGGTCACAGGATAAAGGATGGTAATTGGCTTTCTCACATCACCAAAGTGTTGTGTTACCTCCTGGAGATTATAGACAGTAATAATGAATTCCTGTGAGCTGAAATTCAAGAGAGGTGGAGCAGCCTTAGGCGAGAATAAACACAAGTTGGCACTGGAAGAAAGGAGGAGAGTGGCTGATTTATATGTTCATAAAGTCCCGTTGTACAGTCACATTTAAAGTCAAATAGATCATAAAGCAGGGTATGCTTTAGGGCGTGGCTGCCGTGTGATTCACAGGTTGCTACCACGCCGTTGTCCGCTCTGGATGTTTCCGTGTTCTACGTCTTAGAACTTTAACCCGTTCACAGTGTGTTTTCACTTCAGGAAAGTTAATTATAACCTTTTTGGTTGCTTAAAATATCTTTTTCAGTGTTCAGTTGTACTTGTCACTTCTGGTTGCAAATAACCAAGATGTTGACGGCCAAAAACCAAGATGGCCAAAATGCCAAACTCAAGGCTTCAAAACGGCAGTCCAAAAACCAATGGGTGACATCACAATGACTACGTCCACTTGTTATATACAGTCTGTGCTCTGTACACCATTTAAACCTCAGTAACTCCTTGTACCTACCTGACAGAATCTTTGCTATAAATACTTCCACACCTGTACAGTTAATTTTAATAGACACCTATAGGAAGACGCTCAGGTTACTGGTAGACATCATATTTGTCCTTACACAACTTCACAGATGTAGGACAAGGACACTGTAAATAGGACATACAGTAGGTTACGGGCTGATGCAACATGCTGAACAATGCAGAAAGTAAGGATGCAAAAACTAGGATTTGAAATGCACGATGCACAACACGGGACATTAGATGTAACACCAAGCCTTATTAAGGCCTTGTTTCTTGTATTAACTGTCCAAGGCACAATATATGTGCATGATTATAGGGGACCTGTTGTGAGAATAGGGGAAAAATGTACCAAACACACACGTACACAGAGATTTGGATTCTTTCTTTAGCCACTCGTGTGTGCATTTATGTATGAGTTATTGTATTTTTCATGAAGAGCACCTGTGCGTATTGACTAATTACATTTTCTCTTCTCATATGGTTATCCATGCTGGAAGGCAAATCAAACCTCCTCTGTTTCCTGTGAGTATTTGGGGGATTCAGCCACGATATTGTGCCTTGAAGATTAGCTTTTCTTCTCTGGATGTTTAAATATGAGAGTTAAAGCTCAGCTTATTGATCTGGGAGTTTGGGCTGCAGCGAGTGTAGCTTTGCTGCATTCACTTATATTTTACTTCATCCTGTCCTTTTGTGCGCTGGCGAGGTGTTGCAGGGCTAGGATGCAGTCTTGCATCATATTCTAAGATGTATTGATGCACGTGTTATTACTGTACATGTACGCGCGTACATACGGCGAAGCTAAAAGCATACAGACACACACACATACAAGATGAATAACATCAGATACAGAAGTAGAGCTGAGCGACTGCTCTTTTCCTCTTTGTTGTTCAATCATTGCTATCCCACCACACACATTCATAGGGAACTTCTGTACAGAGAATGAAAGCAATGATGTGGAGTCAAGAAGTGTGATATAGATGCAGAGAGAAAGGAAGAAAGTCGGTGTGTGTGTATGTGGGTGTGCATCAGTATGACAGCTTTCAGAGCAGCCCTTCTTGGCCAGCTGATTCTCTCCCATCTGAGATCCTGAGTGAGGATTATAAAACCAATCAGCAGACGGTGATTGCTGCAGCCAGCCTGTGATTGGATCACAACCCAGCCTCCGTCGTCAGCTCTGCAAAAAGAAAGAGTGAGAGAAGAGCAGAACGAGACGCAGGGAAAGAGAGAGATAAATAAAGAGAGTCGTCAGAGGGGAGGCCAGTGGTGGGTGCAAGAAAAAAAAGAGAAGACAAGACAGAGAGAGAGCATAAGATCAGGATCTTTGGTGTTTCCCATCAGCCTTCACTTTCCAAGTCATATTTACGACCAGCACACACAGCAGATTTACTCCATGTGTGGCCTCTGTTGGTTACCTATCACATGGACCACTTTCACTCTCTTCACTTCCCTCTTCAGCTAAAAAAATGATCTATTATGCCCAAACACTACCTATTTCTGCTCTACATCCTGCAGGGTTTCCACAGCATGCTGTATGTTCCTGTTATCTTAGCATGTTAAATAAAAAGACACCGCTAAGGGAAAAGGCCCAGGTCTGACACATCAAGCTTCAAGTGATGAAATGGTGTCTTTTTATTCTTGTATTTTTCCCAGTGAGCTACCTCCGGGTCTGAAAAGGGAAGTCACTGAGGAAGTGCTTTGAACTTGCATTCTTTCTAATAGCCAGCAGATGGCGACTCCTCTGGTTGAAAAAAGAAGTCTGATTGTATAGAAGTCTATGAGAAAATGACTCTACTTCTCACTTGATTTATTACCTCAGTAAACATTGTAAACATGAGTTTATGGTCACAGTCACTAGTTTCAGTTCTTCTTCAACACAGCATGATGTTCATTTAGTAAATTATGGTCCCATTTAGAGTCAAATAGACCATAAGCAGAGTATGTTTTAGGTCGTGGCTACCTTGTGATTGACAGGTCGCTACCACGTTGTCGGGTCTGGATGTTGACCGTGTTTTCGTCTCACAACTTCAACCCTTTCAACTGTGTGTTTTCACTTCATGAAAGTTAATTGTAACATTTTGGTCGCCTGAAAATCTCGTATTCAGCATTCATTTGTACTTATCTCCACCCTCTCGTGTCACTTCTGGTTGCAAAAAACCAAGATGGTGACAGCCGAAAACCAAGACAGTCCACAAACGAATGGATGATACAACGTTGACTACGTCCACTTCTTATATACAGTCTATGATATTTCCTTGTTTAAGGCTGATTCTAATGCTGGGATGGTATGTTAGTTGGGTGGTTAAGGCACCTTTGCCTCACCGCAACAAGGTGTTGGGCTTTAAAACATACTGTAGCCCCGGTCCTTTATGTGTGAAGTTTGAATGTTAGTTTTGTGTTTGTGTGGCTTTCCACAAGGTTCTCAGTTTGCAACGGTCCTAAAAACAATGTAGATCGGGCTGGTCTGTCTGTGTATGTCTGTGTAACAGTCCTGTGGTAGACTGGAGACCTGTCCCAAGTTATTTCCGTGCCTTTCACCTGATGCATGCTGGGAGAAGCTCCAGCAGAGTGATATATAGTAAATTATAGTCCTGGCTCCCCACAGTCTTCTAAGAAAGTGGAAAGGGCAAAAGCTACTTTGAAAACTACATTATTATTTGATATGGTATAGACCTCTTTCATCAACCGGAACAGTATTAGACTCTTCAGCCATGACATCATGGGATTTCATGCTCCCTTACACAAGAGAGCAATAACAACTTAATTAAATTAATTGGCTCAACCTGTGTGGTGATACAGGTAACTGGAGAAAGCACAAAAAAATAGAAAGTTGTTTTTGTCACTCAAACGTTCCTCACCTTACTTTCATTCACACATATATCACATTAAAGGCTCTCCAATGCCAAACCAACACAAAGCTTTTATTGTAAGTGTTGATGTATAGTCACAGACATTAACAGCTACCCTCTCGTTCAATAGAGATTTGGACATTTCCTGGAATGTTTTTGTTCAGTTCAGTTTCCATCTTTGTGCTCTTGTTGCTGTCTCAGCAAACGTCAAGCCTCTAACACTTCATCAAGATAAGTCCAAAAATGTACTGCGCTTTTCATGTAGTCGGAAAAGCCACTGGCTCCATGCCGACATCAAGGGCTTTGTTCACAGGATTTTCTGGCACTGGTTTGACCAATATGTGAGTTTGAAGACTAACTGTATAATCAGTACTTTTCACTTAAAGCAGTAAATAGTGATTTTTATCCAATATTCAGTGCATTTAAATGATAACTTTCTTGAAAAAAAGGTCTTTGCTTAGAAATAAATGAACGTGTCTCACATTGACAAGTGTAGTGTTGGTCAAATTTTAATGAATTTGTAATCAAATAAACTACATAATTTAAGACGTGGCCAGACAATTAGCTCAATATATGATTACTACAAGAGAAAAAATAACATAGGCTCTGCAGATATGTACAAGAAAGTGAGGAATCTGTCTTTCTGTATGTCCTTCGCATATCTTGTGAACTGCTCATTCGATCTACTTCACACTTGGTGGGTGTATTGCTGGGGACCCCATGGAGTGCTTTGTCGAATTTGGTGCAAATTGGACTCGCGACACGTTCAATACTAATAAACTTTGAATAAACAAGCGCTCTGATCAGCAGCTGGGACGGGGCTTCAAGGCTCTGTGAATGAGCATGTCATCCGCAGCGGGTAGATCGCGGCTCATTGATTTTCAGTTTTGCTTCTGGATGTTGGATATACTAACATTACAACCAAACTCTTCTTCACTTCCCTGGAGTCAACGAGCACCGAGTAGCACTTCCTTGGGACGAAGCAATGGATGGGCACTGCACTTGTGTTTATAATGGTATGCACTCTACATAACAAGATGAGTATGTGTGCTTGTGTAGACATAATGAATGTGTGCATCTGCGATATGATGCTAGCAGGTGTTTGTTCACTGTGTTTGTTGGCAGGTTTGTTTAGCTGGCTTCCCATGGGGCTCGATGTGACCTGGGGCATCTGCTGCCCCCTGCCCATTCTCTGCCCTTCAGCGCCCTCTTTTATCTTTGTCCGTGACCTGCTGCTACCAGACACACACACACACATACATACATAAGGTCAGACTAGCTCAATTTGTGGAGAAAAACAACAGATGTGGAGTCAATTAATTACAATACAAGAGGTGATTGCCATAAATACTAAATGTCTGAACTTTGACATATCTGCATTTTGCTTTTAGGTAGAAAATGTGGACTGAGACAGTTACATTAAGGCTGTTATACAGTATATGGGATAGAGTTGGATTTTGGTATACTTTTTGTGGAGGACAATGAGAGCGAGAGAGGTGATAAGGGCTGGAAGAAGTGAAAATGAGGTGATGAGGGGCATATTAGCACAGCTGGGCCCAGTTGGGAGATCTGTGCCTATGTTGGCCTTGTATCTGTTTATTTGTATTCAGGTTACAGCAAACACTCACCTGCTTAATATGGGTAACATCAGAGTTGGGGTTGGGACAAAGTCATACAGTTAACACAAACTTCAGGGATGCACATAAAGGATTAGTATGAATTACTTGAGAGATCAGTATGAAGTACGAAGTAATTGATATGCTTTAGTGCAGTGTACAATCGCCCCAAGGCTTATCTTTTGTCATAGCGTTGCAGGTCCTGACACCAGCAACAAGACTGATTCAAAAAGCCTGATTTGTTCAAGGACGGAGATGAGTTTGTTTGAGGAGTTTGCTTTACTGGATAAATGTCATTTACTAGATTTATCACCCACACTGATCTATTGTGATCACTTTTTCTTAATAAGCTTTTGTTCATGTGTTGAAAGTACAGGTGGGCTGCATTAACATGTCCACACTGACAATGCATGTTAGCCAGAAAGCGTTTGCTAAAGTACAGTCAAGGTTGATGGAGTTGTGGACTCAAGTCGCACGACTTGGACTCGAGTCAGACTCGAGTCACAAATTTGACTTTAGACTTGACTTAACAAAATCAAAAAAAGACGTTTAATTCGACTTCGACTTAAACACCAGTGACTCATGACTTTGCTTGGGCTTGAGTCCTTTGACTTGAAATTATGCCACAAATCAATTAATTTCCCTTAATTTCCTGAATCAACAAATTAACACATTAACGCTTTTCACTCCCAGCAAGTCGACACTTAATTCCCCAGATCCACTATGTTTGAACCGATCCGACAGCATCCAATCAAGTTGCAGGAAAGAAAGGAAGAATGATGAAGAACGTTACACTACTTAGCGCCTGTGGAAAAAATTATACCAAAGATAATTTCGTTAGCGTACAAAAACTACACGGTGGACAACAGAAAATGAATTGCAGTATGCAAAACGTGTAGGTCGAAAATTAGAGACTGGGACACATATGGTATTACATTTGTTGAAGAGCGCACTATGACTTGTTCAGGAACCAAAACTGAAAGTTTAGGACTTGGGAATTGACTCGGGACTAGCCCGCCTTGACTTGGGATTTGAGTGCAAAGACTTGAGGCTTTTTTGCGACTTGCAAAACAATGACTTGGTCCCACCTCTGGTATTTGGTGATGATGGCACTAGTAGATGAAAACTCACCACCAAAGTTATTACAATTAATCACGAAAGGCATGTGAATGTCTGCACCAAATTTCATGGCAATCCAGTCAGTAGTTGTTGAGATATTTCAGTCTGAACCAAAGATACATTTGCAGAAAACAAACTCAGTGTTGCTCAGTTTAGGAGTGTCTAGAAGGTAACCCGCAAACTGCAAAAACTTGCAAAAACAACCTATTCTAACCTTTTTAAAACACCAAAGAGCCCCTACAGAAACAGCCACGAGTAAATCATATGTTACAATCTCTATCGCTACAAATCTGCTTGATAAATCACTCAGCCTTCTGGACAGTGGTGGATTACAGAAAGACCTTCAAGCCTTTTTGAAGGCTGTCAATGAGCTGCCCACATCTACAGTGTTGCGTGTGGTCATACAGTAAATCTTCAGCCAGCCCCTCTGAGCCTTCCAGACGTACAGTAAGTCACCTATTCACCAGTCAACGTTAAGAATAGCTATTCCCCAGCATCGCTATTCAGCAGTGTTCGGAGCAGGTGGGGAGTTCGAGGAAAAGAGATTAGCTATTTCTACTCCACAAAATGATTTATGCCCAGACTTTTATCAGGAAGCTTCGTTCCCCCCCCTGCAAAGATCATTTCCCCTGACTTCACCTCACAACGGGAACTATTTTAAGCATTGGCTCATTAATACAGAGTGATTGGATTCATTGTTCTGCAATCCTGATGGATGTTCTCTGAAGTTTCCCCTCTCTCTACTCCCACCTCAATCCCCTCTTCAATCTTCGGGTTGAATTTCCTCCCCAGAATGCGGCGCCATTGTCTTCTGAAAGTTAGATAAATCAGTTGCCAATGCCTTTTGTCGCTTCAGTTCATTTAAATGAATTTGCATTAGCCTCACTCCATAAAGCCATTCATAATGACAGCAGTTCTAACTTCAATCTCTGTAGGCCTTTATATATTTTAACAACCATTGAAGACACACTCAGCTTAAGGCCTTAGAGTTTATACTCCATTTCCTGTGTACTCAAATATAGTCAGAGTGAGACATCAAATACAACTGAAACAATTGACAAGCTTTCTTTTAATAAGCTTCTTTTTTGTGAAATGCATCATGTACACGATTACGTCAGTCACCTCTCATGCATTTGTTCGTACGTTCTTCTCATGTCAGACATTTTTTATTAAACTGTGAATCTGTCAGTACTGTAGGAGCGATATTAGCCTTTTAGTTCACCCTCACTCCGCAAATGTGCCCCCCTTGAGCAATAGACTGTTAATATTGATTAATCAGACACGTTTCTTAAGTATCAGTTTGTCCCACTTTTGCTGGCCGGTAAATGAAAGTGCCAGCAAGTAAAAAAAAAAAATAGTTGTGTATACCAATGTGAGGCGCCACACCAACCGACAAAAGAAAAAGATTAACAAGTATGAGAAACATCCCTGCAAAATGGCATTTTCTTTGTTCCATAGAAAACATGGAACCGTGACCTTTTACACATTTGTAGAAGTTGCGAGCGATTGGTTCAAACGGGAACTGCATTATTCTCCTACACGTTTACTGTCACCTTGTGCATCATGAGTGCTTTTAAAGTACATGCTGCCTGCTGTATTCAAGCAATCCTTCATTGTATCAATTGTGTGGGCTATTTTAACTCCAGGAGGGCTGACTTTGACAGCAGGGTTGTGTATGGATGTCTCTGCTTGAAATGAGCTCTATAGGAAAGAGCGTATTGCCACTCCGCCTGCTGTGTGTTCTGCTGCAGTAAGTCTGCTCTGGGTGCTATAGGAGGGTCGACTGCTATTTATACTGTACCTCCACTGCAGTGGCACTCCACTCCTCTCCCTATGCACTCCTATTCACAGAGGAGAGGAGATTTGGAAGCTACTGAAAGTTTTTAATCTGTTCTCAAATGCAGGGCTACATTTATGTGTAACAAGTCAAAGTATTTTCTTTTTCACCACAATTTTGGTCCCTGTATGTGTAGGAACCCGCTGCAACAGAAATTATGTAAAGTAAGGATTCACCGATCTGACTTTTTCAGTCCCGATAGCGATGCCAAGTACTACCACTGTTTAATTAAATATGCTGTATGCCAAATAATACTAGTGATAAAAGTATTGTTTTTTATCCAATATTATGCATTTAAATGACAACTTAAAAAAGAACATATTCAGTTGTCTCTGCTCTCACATAGACAAGCAGTGTAGCGTGGATCAAATTTAAATAAATTTGTAATAAAATAAACTACATCATATAAGAAGTGGCCTCACTGTGTGGAAGTGACTGGGATCATGCTTTTACTGTATGTGTAAGGCAACAGTAGGCTGGACTTAAACGTTGCCTTCTTAACTTTGTAAAACAAAATGTAACAAATAAATGCATAGATTTACTTATATTTATTTTTATCAATTTACTGAATTGTTTATTATTAAAATAATAAATTGTGCACCAGCAACTTTGTAAAAAATCTTCAAAATTAACAGGAATTCAAGTGTAAACCTTTTTAATGCAGCAACAAATTGGTCAAAACTTGCACAGGAATTTAAATTCAGCCAGTGTATGTAGTATAAAAACATAGAATTGAATTTAATAGATCGGCCCCATTGTCATCGATATCCAATTCAGCTATTTGAGTCAGTATCGGCCAGATATCGGTATCTGTGCATAGTAAAAGTACATTTGCCTACTAAAACCCATAATCATAATAATCAAAACCATCACTGCCATTGCCATCACCATCAAGTGAACCATGATAGTGAAATGTGAATTAAATGTTTGAATAGAATCCATTCAAGGCAATTGGCATGGTTTGGGGCTGTGAGTTTTTCTTTTTAATTAAGTTTAAAGAAATCAAACTAACATTAACACATCAAATACAGAATTAACTTGATTGAATCCTACGTAGCCTAATCCCGCGTTGTAGAATTAACTGACTTATTTTATCCACAATTTTTCCATTGATGGTCCAAAATGCTTCCATATATGACTTCACCGATGGTTAGGTGTCTTAAGTTGGAGAATGAAAATGAAAGTGCAATGTGTGTTTTATGTAACGACACTAAACTGGTGAGAATGAGGCCTCTTTTTTTAGGTTCTTATCCTAAAAGGACATTATGCGCATCGACATCTGTGTCTGCCCATATCTGTGTCACTTTCCAATACTGAATGCTTGGTTTCAACCATAATGAAGCTTTTAAGTAGCAGCATGAGAAGTGGACAGGGTGTTAAGGACGGGGACCGGCAGGGAAATCAGCTGTCAGCGGCCAGATACTTCCGTTCTTCTCATTAATTACTTTTGGGGAATGAGAGGTGGAGGCCAAATGAGTATTGATTGTGGTGGGCCAGTATAGGGCCGGTTTCACTGGCCTTTCCCACACGTCATTGCTTCTCCACGTCCTCATTAAGTGGGAACAAGAGGGATCAGAGGCAAGCGGGGACCCTATTAAAGACGGGACCTCGGAGTGTCAGACAGGCTAGCTAGCACACAGACCTCCTCCACGAGACAGTAGACAACACTTCTTTTCGCTTTTTATTAAGGGTGATCCAATCAGTAGTTTTCGCGACGATCACTGGAAGCAGTATCGATCGATTCTGATCACGGGGTCTATTTGAAGCCTTCTATTCTCATCGTGTAGCATTATTACCTCCGCCAAGGCCAAAGGCCTGGAAAGAGGTATTGTTTTCACCAGCGTCTGTCTGTCTGTCTGTCCTTCTGTTACCAGGATTACTCCAAAAGTTTGCAATGGATTTGAATGAAATTTTTTTGAAGGGGTGGAGTGTAGCGCAATGAACAATCCATCACATTTTGGTGCGATCCGGATCATGATCCAGATTCAGGAATTCTTTTAAGAATTCTGATCAGCCTGAGCATTAAAACCACAGGATGTATATAACACGTGCAGTGTAACTGATGATGATGCATGACCCCACCTTCTTCCTCCTTCTGAGAGCAGAGAGATACGTGTGTGGCTGTGTGTGCGGGAGCTGCTGGCCGTCTGCAGTGAGAAAGAAAAAAGCGGTAGATGACGAGATGAGAGACAACGTAGTGTAACGTTATACAGACATAACAAGGCTGCTGAATGAGAGAGGCATCCGCCGATATGTTACACGGAAACACATCAGTTAAATTATTAATAATAAGCCGACCACCTCACGACCTCAGACAATAACCTTATATTTTTATGTTCATGAAATATAACATACCGCACACACACCTGCTGGCATATATCGGCAATCACTGGTTGTTGGGCTGACAATGGCCGGTTGGAAAATCTTAACATATCGCCCAACCCTAGTGACTACCTCCGCTGCCGGCTTAGCAGCAGAGCAACGATGCCCCCCATTCCATGTCCATACCTTTTATACAGAACAGTGAGGCAGAATAACAGCGCTACAGTCCCGCCTTCAACAGGCTCTAAAAGGGGCTTTAGAGACACAGCTCACAACTTCGGTGAAGCCAAAGTAAATAGGGAAATTGAGACCACAGATCAAACTATTTACAACGAATATCGGCCAATAACGGTCGGAGGCCGATCGATCGGAGCACCCTTACGTTGCATCTGTGGGCCTGTCTTTTAATCCCTCTTCCACTGCTGTCAATAAGAAGACAAAGGTTTAAATGCTGCAGGCTGTTTGCAGGTCAAAGACCATCCAAAGTCAGACTTTATCTCACAAGGTATCTTTGATTTGTCTCTCTTTCCTTGTTCTTTTTTTGTTACTTTCCTTACTGCTATTTCCCACTCCACTCTCCCACAACTCAAATCCACAGAAAGAGGAAATAGCTCTGAACTTGCAGAAAGGTCTCTTTCCTTTTTCTCTTTTCCTCTCCGCTTTCCCGATCCCTGCTTTTGTTGCGTGACTGATGATTTTAATTACCTGTTAACTCCCCGTACTCAGCAGATACACATGATAAATGGTCCGGGTGACTGTTGCAGCCACCATCTGGATGGGGCAAAGGAGGCTTAGGAGCTTTTCTCCACTGTCATACCAGAGACAGCCACCACAGCAGGGGGGGATTGCAGGTGTACCGAGGGAGAACAAGAAACTGTCCCAGTTTAGATCCAGTTGACAGCTATTTAGTGTCATAGGGGTCACATCCATTTTTCCTGTCTGAGACTGCAGGGAGCAACAATATGCCTCTAAAAGAAAGCAGCCCATATCACCACAGTGGGGAGAGAGATTGCTATAGACGATTGGCCAGCAAATTGCAGCACTTTATATGGAGATTGTAGAGAAGGAGATAGAGGAAGGAATGTGTAGCTACCATAGGTAGTGTGCACAGTGCAATGGATTCAGAAGCAGGCATTTTGGGCCATGCACAGGTGCTATGCTATGAATTCAAAGCTCCCAAAAGTTCTTGAAGCAAACTTGCTGCAAAAATGCAAGAGTAGCAGAAATCTCCTGGTGAAATGGATAGCAACCCTATACAGGAAATGGATAGTCACCAATATGAAAGGCATTATTAACAAAAGCTGTTTCCAGAGGCGGATATTTCATTTTACTGTTGGAGGGGGGCAATAAACAAGCAATTCCTGTTCCTGAAGGGGACACTAAAGGAGGTAATCTTTGGAAACTCCAAGATATTGAGGAGGTCAACTCATGTGTTTCCCAGGAACGGTGGTGTCCAAAATAACTCTTTATTTGTAAAACCACAAATAAACTAACAAAAAACACATATAAATTGTGAGTTTAGCGTTTTAGAGGTGCTGGTAGGCAGATTTTTGGACTGTGGACAGAGCCAGGCTGTTTCCCCCTGCTTGCAGTCTTTATGCTAAGCTGAGCTAACAACCTCCTGTCTCCAGCTCCAAACTTAAAGGGAAACTTTGCCGATTTTCAACTGGCTTGGTATCGTTGCGTTGTGTTCAGTATGTGCAAATGAATGACACTCGGTTTCAAGGGTTGTCCAAAGAAATTCTTAGTCGATTAACACAATTTTGTCAACTAATCAAATCAACAGATCTGTTTCTCCACAAAGAATCACACAAAAGCACCACTTTAAATCTTATGTTTACCAGAGATGTGATCATAAGTTTCTTGGAAATAAGTCAGTCAGCATGAAAGTGCATAAAAAATGATGTATTGACTAAAGAAGTCTTAGTCAACTGAGATCAAAACGACCAATTAGTATTGAGTAAGAGAGGGCAGCCCTGATGGTTTCCTTCTGTGTTGCCAGCGCCCAAAGCTCCCCACTCATTTGCCGGCAGTCATTTTGCATCATGCGGACGTTTGTCGGCGGGTGAGCGGGGGGGCTTTGGGTGCTCGCAGCGTGGAGGACGGATGAACTTTGTTGCATATACTACCCCAATCCGGTCTCCATGGGAAGGGGTGTAAATATCATGACATTACACAGACATTCTGCGTGTCATTTTAGCCTTTTTGTGTGTCATTTTTACACCGCTTTTTGTGTGTCATTTGTATGCCACGCAAACATCCACAGTTATATAACTTTGGTTTTGGCAAAAAAAAACACTTTGTTAAGGTAAGGGAAAACGGCATGTTTGGGCTTAAATAAGTAGTAAGTAAACCAAGTAAAACACGTACGGACACAACGTAACACAACTACAGAAAACATGTGACAATCTGGTCTCTTGGTTAAAAATCCGGTATTTGTTGGACCCATCCATCTCCCCACCATAAGAGGTCTTTCTTGCTTTTTATACTACATCACTCTTACCTCAGCATATATACATGGATGTGTATACATTGCAGTCACTACATGATACATTGTGTAGAAATGACACGTGGAGATCAGGAAATGTGTTCTTATTGCATGCTAAATGCCTTGCACATTACCGTGGCATTTAAATACGTTTTCATGCAAACAGGCTGACTCTCCGCATTGTAGTGATACACAGCTGGTTAAAACTCAGCAAAGTTGCCCTTTAATGCACAAACATAGATAGGTATCAATCTTATCATCTAACTCTCAGCAAGAAAGCTGAAAATGTCAAACTATTCCTTAAACACATACCTTGACAACCCAACAAACAGGCCCATGTTGCAGGGAGACGTGATTCTCAGGTGGATACCACCGAGTTCAGTGTTAATGAGGCAACAATTCCAATTATACTGTGCTTGATTGAGTTGAGCAGATCAGTCACTTATTTATACTCTATAATTAGACTCAGACCCAACAGTTGATTTGACAGTCGGGTCTCTGTGGTGTGGCCTGTGTGTTTATGCATGGAGTTCGTGGCAGAGAGCAGATGACCCAT
>CAKAOI010029674.1:0-14936 GCA_916701655.1 Sebastiscus albofasciatus | reverse complement strand
TCTGAGATCCATGTTGACAATGGTGTCAAGTATTTTCCGTGATGTAAATGCGGCAAATCTTCAAATTCTTCATGTGTAATTTTGGGTTAAATATAAAAATAGTCCTAATTTTATCTCACTGAGTTTCATGATTAACATTGGCTATTAAAAAGGCAGCTGGTGTCAAAATAAAGTCCTATTTTCAGAGGCTGACACAGCATCATGAAACATGTGAACTTTAACAAGTGACTCATTTTGAAAGATGACTTGTATGTTCGCATCAAACTGTGTTATAATAGTTAGCATTTTAAGGGTCCCTTGTAACACTTTCTAAGCTGATATGTAACAGCTGCCATGTGGTCGAGTTATAAATGAACCACTTGTGGTGGAGAGGCACAGATACCTGACTCCACTGACACAAATACTGAGAGTTAAACGGACAGGCATGTCACCGCAGTTGACTAGGCATAGAAGAGCAACAGTAAACACACATTATGTCTTAAAATTGTTTGTAGAAATACAGATTGTAAATCAATAGTTCATGGTCAGCAGCTGCCGATCAGGAACACATGACAAAACAGACACTGTGATGCAAGTATAAAGCGAGAATCCTGTAGGATAAGGATTTGGAGAATTTTGACAACAACATTTAGGTCAAGAGCCTAATATTTCAAGATTTACATAGCTGCAAAAACGATCAATTATAGGTATTATTAGCTGCCCCAATATATTGTATGTATTATGCTTCATAGGGTTTTAAGGGTTTGAAGGAGTACGCAGGTTTTCAAGAGCATGTACAAGCCATAGGGTAAGGTTGTTTCTACACAGCAGACACATGCGATTAAAATACAAATCTGTACTCACAGAAAATGAACAGCTCCTAGTTCCTTCTGACCTGTCTTCTTATTTTCTTTCAATATTTGTGAATTCGTTAGGTCTGATTTCTTGTCGGTTTGTGTCTGGTAATGGAGCCTCTCCCGCTCTCGGTTGCTCCCTCTCTCTGCCTCATTTGTACCCCAGTGACAGCTGACCCTTTCACCCTCCTGCACTTATTCAGGACTTGTTGCTTGCTGGCTATTTCTGTCCTGTTCCGGAGTGGCCTACCACTATGTATGCCCGCACCAGGTTGAGTCAATCACGGCTTCTTGCACAGTCACTGTGCTGATATTCATCTCCATTTCACCTCTTCCCTTTCATTCATACCGTGCACAGCTTTGACCTGAGTCATAGGACTCGGAGACGGCTTTCCAGGGAATGCTTACCAGGGGATCTTTTTTTTTTAGTTGTAGGAGGATTTAGACACTGAATTGAGATGATTTTTGCTATTGTTGTGGATGAAAAGCCAAAGACACTTTGGTAATACTTTATTATATAGGTCAGTCATTCCGTGATCATTTCCCCTGATGTTTAATAAAGAGATCTATGTTATTTGGTTCCAATCATATGCAAAACATGACCCTTCTTAAAAAAACAGCTCCATTTATACCCAAGTAAATGTTTATTTATAGACAATCTGCATGTTCAGTTGACCTGTAGTCCAGTGACTAAAAGACTCTATACGGTAGCTATGAAGTATACTAATTGAACACTATAGTATACACTGTCTCTATTATCTGTGTAAATTGTGCCAAATTACATTGTTATTTCCAGGAAGTTTCTTGAGAACCTTTTTTTCTGTTACATTTGTGTTACTCTGACAGTCCAGTGTCTTTTAAACATTTGAAAAGTTTTGTTGTTATTCACTATAATATCTGAACTTTATAGCAAATTAAACCTGCAGTAGGCAGAATGTTTTTTGCGTCATCGGGCAAAAAAATCCATAATAACCTTTCAGTGTTATGAGAGATAACTAGACTTCTGCACCTCCTCATGACTCTGTTTTCAGGCTTTAAAAAAAACTGTTAAAAAGACTTTAAAAAGACGTTTCTGATAACATTTCAAGCGAGAAATAGGCATTACAGTAACAGAATATTGTTTCATATTTGATCAGCGCTGCCTAGTTTGACCATTTGATTGGAGTTCACGAGTGATTAACAGCTGCTCAGAGACGACAGGCTCCAGCTCGGCTCTGATTGGTTGTTTTCCTCCGGTCTGTGAAATCTTGCAGATGCCACCGAAGGACACCGGAGGACACAGAGGCACATGATTTTTTTTTTTTTCAGATTACCTGTCTCATGCACTATTGTCAGATTATAGTGAGCGTTTTATAAAAATAACTCTTTTTTAAATCATATTTGCTCCATTTCTATCCACTGCTGCTTTGAGGTCACGCGCAGTTTGAGGCCACGATGCCAGTTACAGTTCACAACCTTGATCAGGGCTGTATATGATACACAGTATCTTTTTTGGTCTTATCAACTGGTCTTTGTCCTGTATTGTATTCATTTTAAGATGTTTAAAATGTTATTGTTATATTGCCTAGTTTATTATTGGGCTTTTTATAATGTATATATGTTTTGTGTTTTTTTATCTTGTTATCTCTGTCTGCAAATCAAATTTCCGTCACCGAACAATAAAAAAGTCTAAGTGCTACTGATAAATGTCACATTGACCTTATAAATGTTTTATGGGGCAGTAGGTTGAACAACATAGTGGTCAGGTTGGCGGTTCATCACATAGCACACTTTGATGAATGTTGTTTGGGACTCACCAGATTGAGAGGCCGCGATTGTTTCAAAATCAATGCCTCCTATTGTTTTTCTCCTCTCCAATCGGGTCTGATTCACCACCTAGAGAGAGGAATAATGAACAGTCACTGCGGCTAAGTAGCCACATGTCCGTCTATGTGACAATGTGTAGTCTTTTATTTTATTTTTTATAAGTAACATGATGAAAGTTGTATTTACCTTTCGAGTCACATGATCAGGTTTAGCATCATTAACTGGAGCATCAGCAGGAATTTGGATCTTTGGTTCCTCTGCAGAACTCTTTACCTCTTCACGTTCTCCATTCACCATTGGCGCGATGTCTGCTGCCTTGTAAGGTGACGTGACACTCGCAGCTCTGAAACTGCTCTTCACCTTGTTTTGTGTGTCTGCCTTTGACTCAAACAGAGCCTTCAGGGCCCCAATGGACCCAGCGCTGCTTTGAAGGCTCCCCACTGACTTACTACGGGTCAAATTGGTTTTGTCTCGAGACCGTTCCCTCGCGTCGTTTCTCCTCACCACAGACTCCAGGTGAGTCTCTTTACTCTCCAGAAGAGATGGTGTTATCTGACAGTGAGAAAAGAGAAAAAAAACATTGGCATGCAGCTGTGTTAATTATTTTCCCCACACTGAAGATGCTTTGTGTTTGAGGTTACCTCTTTGAACACCTGCTTTGGCTTTGCTTCACCGATATTTTCTGACATTTCTTGAAGAGATGCGCTGACTTCCACTGTAGTTTGATACCTGTTACATATACAAAAAATATGTTAATCCCTTAATGTTCTGCTTGACTCTTTGGTAGAGCACATTTTGAGTCACTTTATCTTATTGGAAAATGTGTTGCTCAATCTCATTGAGCCATCTTTATCTCTCAGTTTAGGGATGTTATGCTAAAAACAATCCACTAGATGTCGCTGGGTCTTTAAATTACTTGCCTTTTTAATCCGCCTCCTTACAGGAAGTGAGCAACAAAAAAGCCACTCCAGACATGAGGACTCTGTTTGGTCTAATTATCAAAGATAGATATTTTATGGACATATGATAATTTCAGAGGCCTTACTAAACAGAATTATGTAACTTAACAAAAAAAGTCTAATATGGGCAATTCATTTTCTAAAAATATGCTTTACCAAACAGTTCAGTTGTCCTTTTATGGTAAAGCTAGTAAAGCTAATCATGTAATTAAAATGTAATATTTGCTACTAAATTAAAAAAAAAACTTCTGATCAGTGATTGTTGTTAATTTGATATATTTAATGTTAATTCATTATATATATGCTGAAATAATTTAATAAGCATGATTTTTTTTTACTGTCTAAAAACATGCTCAACCAAAGAGACCAAAAGTAGTAATGCTAAGATAATAAATTAATATTTTTATGAAATAAAAAAAATGTATTAACATTCACTGTTGTTAATATAATTTGTTAATACCACTTATTATTATTATTATTATTATTATTATTATTATTATTTCTTATTCACATATTATTGTTATTCCATTATATATTTGATGAAAAAATTATATCATATGTATGATTTTTCACCTTTTCTGAGATGTTTTCAGTCTACTGTAAATATGGTAAATATCTGGAATAAATACATGGAAATAATACTAATACTGGTAATACTACTACTTTCATGGTAACAAATTGGAATATTTTACAAGCATAATAGCAGTACATGGTTTGTATTTTTCTTTTACCATGAAGCAACATCATAACCGTTTGGTAGAGGCCTAATATTAAAACAAACTGTGGGGTCTGTTTAAAAAAAAAAAAAAAAAAATTTAGGACATAAAAACTATAAAGAGAGAATTGTAGTGAGGATCTACTAATATACAAGTACTGAACGTGGAAGGTTACAGAGGGTTGGAGTGTGTGCTTAGTTGTCACAGATGTAGAAAGAGTGAGGAAGATGATGTTTCTCTCACCTGGCAACTAGCTGGGACACAGATGTTATCTTGTCCTGCAGCCCTGCACCTGTCCAGCTGGGCTTGTCACATGACGAGGGGACGCTCCTCAGTGACTGGGTACGCCTCAGGTTACTCTTCCAATCCATGGCCAATCACGTCGCAGCAGCACACAGTAGGCAATCGGCTTTATCACCAAATATACATGACGGATAATCAATATATTATTGCAGCAGTATTTTCTCTGTAGAGGATCAGCAGACCCTGAATGTCATAGTCTGTTAATTCTTTAAGCCCAGCAATAAAGTCTGGTTTAACCATCATCTTAACACCGCAAGTGAGCATTTTATCTACTCGTAAAGCTAAACATTTTCCCATTTGTATGGCAGGTTTTAACATCAATAATGCACAGCTTGTAATAAATGTGATGTACAAAGATCCAATTTAACAGCATTGCAAAAGAAAAAACAAGATTCGGGGCTATATAAAGTAAATTTTGAGTCGAATCGTTACCTTACAGATGTCAGTCAGTGTCCGTTCCCCTGTGACAATCAGAGACTCTTCCGCAGCATCACAAGACTTGCATACGATGGGAAGCGTTTGTGAGCAAAGTCCTTTTTCTTCCTCATTACCACCAGACTTTGCAAAATGATCTATGAAAAATGTCTACAGTAGCAAACAACAGGACAAAACAATCAATAATACACATTGTATCTGCTGCTTTCATCTGGAAATACAGAAACTAATGTCTGTTGTCAATTCAGAAATAATATCCAATATCCCTATTTTACTTTATATCATTATTCTTATGACATTATTGTGTGTTTTCAGGAGAATCCTTGATGTTTGATGTCAGATCAAACCCCCAAAGCTCAGATGTAATTACTTGATCTTTGAGCAGCAACACACCATCCATTAAGATAACATTAACTTTATTGATCTTGGTTCATTACCGCAGCAAATAGAAGGACAAAGACAAAGAACAACAGGCAGAAAATATTGAAAATGAGAGTATTATAATAGCATGTAGCTATCTTGCTTCGACAGCATTTTGTGTGGGCTTTTGAGAGTTAGTGATTAACACAGGTTACAGATTTACACATTTACAATGCAACATGTGAGCTCTGTAAAATGTATTATACCTATCCACAAGAGTAGATGTTCAAAGTGTGCATTGTTGTATTTTATCAGGAGACTTCTAAACAATATACTGTGGGCACAAATAACTATTATTTTGGAGAAAATGCCTATTGGATTCATTCATTATTCAACTCCTAAATATTTGTAAATGATCACTTGTAGCTAGATTATTACTGGACAAACAACCAGTGGTCCGGGATTTCAGCAGCACTTAAGAAATGGCATGCATCAAGAAAACAGTTCAACCATGCAAACAAAGATAATAGAAAAAAATGTATTATGCATCGGGATGTAAAGACAGAACAATGTGTACATTTAGGAGTATTTGAATACTTTGAAGGAGCACTACAATAGAGATGTTAAGTAATATAAATGTTAAGTACCCTTGTACAGCACCCCTAAAGGCCCTAGTTATTGAATCCAGTAGGGTGGATGCAACAACATCATCGGTTTCACTATTGTGTTCTTGATAGATATCACTTTTGTTGAGTGTTTTTGTTAAGTATAGCACTTTAATAAATCTCTACATCAAGAAATAAAGAGTACATCTGGTAAGCTTTACCATAGCTTTACCACAAAAATCTGTGGATCCAAAATGCCATGGTTTTGCAACCCTCTTTTAAGTCTGTTCTCCCCTTTGAAAGCCCCATTTAAAATAGACATTGAAATTAAGCAATTATTTTTTACTGCTTCTTTTAAAGGTTCTTAAATTAGATTTCATCTGGCTGGGGTTCAGCAGTCCCAGACAGCCAGCGAGGAACAAGTGTTGTGGAAGTTCGTCTCCGCTCAGGAATTCCAAGACCTGCTGACCCTCAGAGGTCGAGGAGGAGCAGCAGGAAGCTCTGCTCCCGCTTGACCTCGCTGACTACGACGACACCAACCAGACCCCCCCCTGACACATGCTGCGGCAAAAACTGCATCAACTAACAAATGTGTGCTCTGCTGCAACTTTTCCACCTGAGTTAAATTTTACAATGAAGTTTAAATGTTTATTAAAACAAACAAATTACTCATCATGACATTTAGCGTCCAGTGCTGTAGTTATGATTTGAGGTTTCTGGTTGGTATAATCACAGTGCATACAGTATGTATGTGCACATAGCAGGTTTTTCCTTTTGTGAAATGATAGGCGATTTTGATAGTAATGCCATCTTGTGGTAAAATATATTTACTACAGTAAAACCACAGAGGCCTGAACAACATACATTGCATTGACTAAAAACAAAATACAGAAAGAAAGAAAATCTGAGTAAAAAATAAATAAAGAAATACATTTTACTCCCCATAAAATCATCCCTGAATGCTCCTCAAGCTGTTTTGTAAAGTACGGTAACTAAAGGGCATGCGTTCCAAATCGCATACTTCTTCTTTTTACTTTTAGTACATACTGCAGCTGTGCAGTGTTGCATGCAGTATGCATAACATTGCGTCTTTGCTACGTTCTGTGCATTCCAATACCCATACTACCCTACTATTTAGTATGCCAGAAAAAGATTTAGTACGTCCCAATACATACTATGTCAGATGCAGTATGCCAAAAATACCAGGATGTCCTACTACATCCGGTCGCATTTTGCAGTATGCAAGCCAGCATGCTTTTCTGGCTATTCTGACCCACAATCCTCTGTGCAGGAGATACATGAGCAAGAGGGTCAAAGTTCAAGGTGCAATGTTATGAGGAAGTAGTTTGTCCAAATGATATGCATATACTGCATGCAACAGTACGTACTTTGTAAGGGCAGCTGCAGTACGTACTGGAATTAAAAGGAAAAAGTATGTGATTTGGAACGTAGCCCCTGTTCCCCAGGCCCTTTCACTGCCATTTCACATCCATCCACCAGATGCCCTCGGACTTTCCCTCCTTTCCCTGTCACCTGACTGCCCTGCCCATCTACACACCTGATCATCATCAGCCCTGCAGTCACCTGACCTTCCCTACCCATCTGCCCAGCTGCATCCCTGCATTTGAGGTACTTTTCATTTGAGCTATTTGCATTCTTTGACACATAATGCTCTAGATTTTAGATGGGAATTGATTTTTTATCTCCACTACAAGATGGCTGTAGTTACTAGTAAACCCATAGAGTATATGTAGAAAAATTAGGGCTGTCACAGTTAGGTTTGTTAGGTTTGTAGGTTGTATCGGGCTCAGTTTTAAAGCTAGAGTGAAAATACTGGTATCATATGAAACTACAAAACCTAATGAATCCATTGGTACCAACTGTGTTAGCTTCTCGCAAAGGAGGCTAAATAATGCTCCAAACATATGTAACATTTTGGTGAGGAAAAACTGGAATGGCCGAAGACATGCCCACTTTATGACAATCACGTGCAGTTTAGGGCAAGTCAGCCCACTGACACACTGACAGCTGTTGTTGCCTGTTGGGATGTTATGGTATGAGCATATTTTTCATGCTAAATGCAGTACCTGTGAGGGTTTCTGGACAATATCTGTCATTGTTTTGTGTTGTTAATTGATTTCCAATAATAAATATATACATATATTTGCATACAGCAAGCATATTTGCCCACTCCCATGTTGATAAGAGTATTAAGTACTTGGCAAATCTCCCTTTAAGATACATTTTGAACAGATAAAAAATGTGACTTTTTGCGATAAATCACGATTAACTATGGACAATCAGGCAATTAATCATGATTAAATATTTTAAACGATTAACAGCCCTAAAAAAGAATTGATCAGAGCTAATGCCACCACAACCAGCCACAACATTTAAAGGAGCCTTTCTGCTTAATAACTAATTTTACTTTTACGACATTCACACATTTATTTAGCTACAAGCTTCTCCTCCTAATGGAATATTTTTACATAGTTGTATTTCTATTTTTACTCAATCTGAACCCATCTTTGTAGTATCCTTTATCTGGGTTTCCCCCTCTTTCACACACTTGCAGCAGAGGTTTGAGACAATGGAAGCTTTTGTCGGCACGCACAATTCATATTCACTCTCTTTAGTCTTGCTTTCTGTTAATCAGTCCTCAGACAAAGAGAGAGCAACAGCAGCAGCAGCAGCAGCAGCAGCAGCACACACCCCTGGGGCAAAAAAATGAGAGATTCAGCCTGGCTGTCTCTGCCCCCCCCACATCCCTCCTCTCCTCTGCCCCTCCTCTGACTACAACCCTCATCCCCTCCCTTCAAAACCCACTCCTGTCTCTGTCTCAAAGGCACTGGAGAGATGAAAGGGAATATGCAATGCGCCCGCCTTTGACTGTGAACTGTGCGGTGTTATTAGGGGAAGTTTACTGGCCCTGTCTGCGTTATAAACACACTTGCTTTACGCCAGCCAGCTGTTTTTAGAGGGTGGATCCCTGACTGGTTGGAAGGAGACTTAAATACCTGCAGATTACACTCCATGAATACACTCGTAGACACATCTGCCTGTGTTTGAGTGAGTAAAAACAACTCACATTGTTCATGTGTAAGTTATACGGTAGTCCAGCAGAGGGAGGTAGAGACCACTAAGACACAGCGCTCTGTATTGTCTTACCCACTTTGGGGTTATGTGGGGACTTTACAGTGGGGCTATTCAAGGCCAAACTAGGTTATTTAAGTGCACCAAAATAACCCAGAATGCACAGCAGTGAGAGCAGACAGTTGAAGATAAGGTCGACACTGCTTAATAAATGTTTGGCTCTTACATAAGCAGTGAAATCAATTTATATGCAGTCTGTCTCATCACGTATCAGAGGGATATTCTGCTATCATACGGCGTTGTTACCTCATATAACCCTGCTGCAGTCATTTCTTTTTCTTCCTGTCTGCATCACAGAAATGCCAATCTGATGTCTGCAGTGCTTCACGGAGCGTGTGATACCCGGCCTGTTGGATATGAGTGACAGACACACACCACGCACCTCACACGACCAGCAGTCATGAGTTCGCCTGAAGATGCATAACACGCATGCATCATGACACAGAGGGCAGGCACAGTGTGTGTGACTCAGCAGTGTGTGTGTGATTCATGCTGCTACTAGTGATACTGCCCAACATGTAATTGAGGTAATCTGGTTCATTCAGAGCCTTTCGAGAATAAACATACTCGTCATTTGTGAAAACATGTTTTTTAATTCTAAATGCTCATTTAAGCTGTTAATAATAGACTTCTCTCAACCGCAGCTGGTGTAGTTTTGCTTGTCTAATAATCACACACTGCGAAAGTAATTCTTCAAATAATTTTTGGCACATGACAGAATATCTTATTTATTCATCAGTCGTCTCTTGGCCAGCTTACTTTGATGCCAAGATGAAGCCCAATTAGTTAGAAATGTCCCATCTGTAGTCTAGATCTTTTAGAATCAGACCACCATTGAAGAAGAAACATATCTATATATTTATATATACATATAAATATAGATATGGAGGAAGTATACTTAACTTTCCCTCACTATTAATTTGCACTCTTGATGGTTTAACTTTAATTCTTGTCGACAGTTTTTACGTAAAAACATATTTTTCTTTCTCACGCCACAAAGACTTACCCATATTTCCCTCAGTCTACTGTACGTACAACTACTGACTGCCGGTGTTGTGTTGAATACTGTTTCCCCGTACCTAAACCTGAACCAATGATGAGAGGTCAAGGGACCCCTTTGAAAATGGCTATGCCCTACTTAAGTATACGTTTGTTAAGTATATCTCTGATAAGTACATAATAAGTCAACTGAAAGCATACTCTCTTATTTTAAGTTTATAAGAAGTACACTAATAGCACACTTGACTAAACTTAATTTTTCGTAAGACTATTGAATGTTTCAGGCGAGAACTTTGTAAGATTAATGTCTGTGTCAGCAGAGAAGACAGAATAACATATTTGTGAATCTGGTCGCTACTGGCTAGTTCTTCATTCTTACCCGAGCAGAGAAAAAAAGTGAGGAGGAGGAGGAGACGAGGAGGAATGAAAGGCGCAAGATGAAGGTGTATATATTTATCCTTTAGCTGAGTCACAAATCAGAGAAACAACTGGAGAGGAGCCAAGGCTCGAAAGGAATCACAAAGCTTTATTTTATGCAAGAAGAAGCCCCAAAAACTGATCTGTGGTTGCTGAGCTTACAGAGCTTAAGATTTTAGTCATTTAATTGATAAGAATAGAGCTATAAAAAGCTTCTTAGATCACCAAAATAACAGGCAGTGGTAGGAGTCGACACAAACCCTGATGATATTCGCATGTCCACAGAGAGGGAATACAGGATAAACACGCTTTTGTTCTGTTGTCAGAGAGACTAGCTTGTTTGGCTGTTTTTGTTGCCCATAATTGATTGTAATTAGGTGTAGCAGTTCACCCAGGCTGCATCATGTTTTGGAGGAAAACAGAGCAAAAACTAAAGCTGAGTTTGACCAAAGTATTTCTCACTTCATTCGTTCTCAGTGCCCAATGGAAGGCTCTAAGTGGGAATCTATGTGTCATTAGGAAAGTGGATTCTTTCCAGCACTGGAACACACTGTTAGCTTCTCCCAACACATGGCTATGATTTGTTGAAACACTCCCTCTTTTCCGAGGGAGAACATGAGCGTGCAGCAGTACATTGTCTGTGTGTTCGCTGTCCCTTTGCCCTGCTTGTGTTTCTGCAGGTGTGTGTGTGTTGTGCCTGAGGGGCAACGTGCTCCGGTACAGCTGAGTGGGAGTGCCTGTGACCTAACCCGTCCCCTCTCTAGCCATACGAAGCCGAGCAAGCCCCGCCTCCTCCCACTGTGACCATGCACAAAGCAGCGGCGAGCCCATGTGTTTGTGTGTCAGCGAGAGTGCACGTTTCACACGTGTGACCACCGTGGAGGCGGCCGGGCCTCTAAGCTGCTTTGCGAGGCTTTGGGAGGGCAGCCGCTCGCTCGCTCCCTCGCTCACTCACTCACTGGCTACTCAAAGGGCTGTGTTTGCTACATGCCTGGAGGGGGTGACGGCATAGCTGAGCACTGGAGCATGGCGTCCGGGGTTTCACATAACAATGCTGGGTCAGGGGCGGCCTACAGAGGCACTGTACACGGTCACAAACGCAGCTCTTGTTCAACAGTCAATGAAAGTGTTAATCTGTCAATGGAACTCAAAGTATTTATCTCTCCTTTGCTAAGAGCTGCTTTTTATTGATGAGGAATATCTTTGTAAGTGCACGCAATTAATTTGATGATTCATTTTAATTAATCACACATTTTTTATCTGTTCAAAATCTACCTTAAAGGGAGATTTGTTAAGTGTTTAATACTCTTATCAACATAGGAGTGGACAAATATGCTTGCTTTATGCAAACGCATGTGTATATTTATTATTGTAAATTAATTAACAACATAAAACAATGAAAAATATTGTCCAGAAACCCTCACAGGTACTGCATTTAGCATAAAAAATATGCTCAAATCATAACATGGCAAACTGCAGCCCAACAGGCAACAACAGCTGTCAGTGTGTCAGTGTGCTGACTTGACTATGACTTTCACCAAACTGCATGTGATTATCATATCTGGTACCCAGAGAACTTCATTCACATATCTTGAGGTCAGAGGTCAAGGGACCCCTTTGAAAATGACCATGTCAGTTTTTCTTCACCAAAATGTAGCATAAGTTAGGGCCTTTATTTAGCCTCCTTCTCAACAAGCTAGTATGACATGGTTCATTCTTTAGGTTTACTAGTTTCATATGATGCCAGTATCTTCACTCTAGCTTTAAAACTGACTCACAACCTAAAAATTTTAAGTTGCATTAATGCATGAAAGAAATTACCGGCGTTAAAATTTGTGTTTACGCATTATTAAAGCGTTAACTTTGACAGCCCTAGTGTACTTACTGTATATTTAAATACTCTTCTTTGTCGCATTTCATGCTCTCATGTGATATAGAGTGAGTGCACGGGAAAGCAGGTTAAACTCTGCACTGACACAGTTTCTCAACTTACTTTCGTCGAGGATGATTAATTGCGGTGCAGATGCACTGTAGGGAACAAAAAGGAAGCGCGCACACACACACATTCAGTGTACCCGCCTGTGGAGAGTGTGTCCTGCAGGACTTAATGTTCGCCGCTGTTGATATCACACACACACGCACACTCTCCCCTCCCTCTAGATCCAGTCCATGTCGAGAGCTGGAATATCAGGTTTCCTGTCTTTGTGCAGAGTTTGTACTCACAGCTTCACCTTTGTTCCTCCTCTGTCAGCACACAGCAGTAACTGCATCTGCTGCTCTCTGAGGATACACCAGCCAAAACCACTGGCAAACTCTGTCACCAGTGGATTTAGGGTTGCCAGGAGATAATTATCACAGGGAGTTAAAACAGCTTTTGTATGCATTTTGCATAATTAGTGGCATAGGAGCAACAATGAATCCTAAAAGTGTTTTTAACGAGATTTTCTTGCTGGCCAGTTTGTGCTTAGTGTGTGTAGTTCATTCATGGTTTCATTCTGCGAAAATGTACGACTTGTTTCTACGCATTCCCCCTCTGCTGCGGAACCCCAGATGACCCTGCTGTGGCGCCAGTAGAGGCTGGGCACTGTGAAGGAGGAAGAGAAGAGGAGGAGGAAAGAGGAGGAGGGAGCGAAGTGAAGCATATGAGGATATTAGAGTAAATCTATGAAGCTGGAGAACAAGCACATAATACCGCAGCGTGGTCACATGCAACTCGAGAGAGAGGAAAAGAGGGTGTTTCCTTCTAGTTTCTGAAGAATGAATTGCTCCCGTGTGTGCATGCTCTCCTTTATCTAATAAGCCAGTCCTGAAGTTGCTTAATGCGTGCGAGTAATCAGCTGCACCAGAGAGAGGTCTGTGGTTTGACTGTGTGGACCAGTGGAGCCATTGCCTTGTTTGAAATGTGATCCCACATGTGAGACGTCACACCAGCGCAGCTCCTGGAATGTCCTGCGTAGAGACAGAACAAACTCTGCACTGAGGCCAACTGTAATCTCTTATCTGTGGCTGTGACACTTTGTACCACAACACCGTCAAATACGCACATTATATCTGCACCGTTTATCTGAGAGAAGCCACAATATTGGCATATTCATTGCAGGAGAGAACTTGCGACAATGCACATTTAAAAAACAAATATGCTGTGTGGTTTTGTGAAGACATCATACATGTGTCTTTCAATGGGAACTCTGAGTGCTCATTTATCTCGGTTTTAGGGTGTGGAGTTGTGGGCATTTAGCAGATAAAGGTCAAATGAAAAGATGGTGTGGTGCATTTTGGGAAGCGCAGGATCAACTGTTTTTGCAGCTGGACTTCAGTATATCGGGGAATAAAAGTCAGGATATCTTGGATTTTTGTTGCACCAAGTTTTACCTATTTTACCTATTGAATTAATCCCCAACTATTTTAATAATCAATTAATTGTTTTTTGTAATTTTTTTAAGAAAACAAAGTCAAAGTTTTCTGATTCCAGCTTCTTAATGTGAATATTTTCGGGTTTCTTTACTCCTCTGTGACAGTAAACTGAATATCTTTGAGTTGTTGACAAAACAAGACATTTGAGGATGTCATCTTGGACTTTGGGAAACACTAATTGACATTTTTCACCATTTTCTGACATTTTATAGACCAAACAACTAATCGATTAATCGAGAAAATAATCTACAAATTAATCAAAAATTAAAATAATCATTAGCAACCAAGCAATATTAAAGTGCTAGAGTGCAAGTTACTGTATCAACAAACCATTTTCTTTTAGTATAAACTCATTACAATATTCTTAGCAGCTTTTAAACTCATATCACATACAGAAGTGGATAAAATAAAAGGACTATACTGTATCGATACCACAAACTACAGCTTTGCCATAACCGTAGAGTTGAATCAACACCGTTAAACAGTTTCAATGAAAACTGAATATTAAAGGCTTCAATACGTATTGCTTTATACTCTATTTCAGGCGTTCTGAAACTTTTTGGGGCCAGGGACCACTTACAGGGGAGAAACGTTTCCAGAGACCCCCTCTTAAACGTAACATCAATTAAGCATATGCACACTACCATTTGTACTCTCAGATGTCATTGGAACTATTGGTAGTCTAAAACTTTTCAAGCTAAATACTTCAGACCGGTTTCATATGGTTATCATATGATCCATGTCATACTAGTGCGAAGGAGGCTAAATAATGCTCCAAACTTACACTAAATTTTGGCGAGGAAAAACTGGCATGGCCATGGCCATTTTCAAAGGGGTCTCTTGACCTCTGACCTCAAGATATGTGAATGTAAATGGGTTCTATGGGTACCAACGAGTCTCCCCTTTACAGACATGCCCACTTTATGATAATCACAT